>JAOYMR010000007.1:517091-531038 GCA_025802075.1 Tenebrosternarchus preto | reverse complement strand
AGCATTACTTGATCTTACCTACACTCTCGAGTATTACTTGATCTTACCTACACTCTCGAGCATTACTTGATCTTACCTACACTCTCGAGCATTACATGATCTTACCTACACTCTCGAGCATTACATGATCTTACCTACACTCTCGAGCATTACTTGATCTTACCTACACTCTCAAGCATTACTCGATCGCTAACCGGTAACGGAAACAGCCACTTTATTACCTCGCGCTACGTCGTGTGTTGGGAAAACAGCTAGGGCTGCCCACCCTGCGTAAACACTGAAGTAGTCTCCATAAATAGAAGTTATGAACAGCGAGTTGAAGGGAAAGCATTTGCTAGCAGACGTGCTGGGAACTTGTGGTAGCGCACACACTGAGAGCATGACATCACCTTTGTTTACACACTGAGAGCATGACATCACTTTTGTTTACACGACCAAGTCACTTAATCTTTTATTCTTTCTCCACTGTAAAAACATCTCTCTCTCTCTCTCTCTCTCCCTCTCTCTCTCCCTCTTTCTCTCCATGTCTCACTCTCTCTTACACTCACACACAACCACAGTCTCACGCAAATGCATGTGTAGGTATACTTATGTACAATCTTGAAACTGTATATCATTTTGGGATCTTTAATTAAAGCTGTAATAGGAGAGAGGGAGAGGATAGATTAACAAATGTGATGTTCTAAATCTGACTGTATGTTAAATGGGATTGTACTGTATCTTAAATGGGATTGTACTGTATCTTAAATGGGATTGTACTGTATGTTAAATGGGATTGTACTGTATCTTAAATGAGATTGTACTGTATCTTAAATGGGATTGTACTGTATCTTAAATGAGATTGTACTGTATCTTAAATGGGATTGTACTGTATCTTAAATGGGATTGTACTGTATCTTAAATGGGATTGTACTGTGCTACAGCAAATGGATGGATGTTGGACACAAGCGTTCGATGTAAGTACTGCATGGCCCAGGTTTCTGGCCCCTCCCCTTTCTCTCACGCACTCACACAGAAGTTCCTCTCTGTTTCAGTGTTTTGGAAAACTGGTGTGATGTTTGTTAATATGCCTCAGTCTGACATCATTGACACTGCAAATAGTGTGTGTGTGTGTGTGTGTGTGCTTGCGTGCGTATGTGTGTGTGTGTGTGTGTGTGTGCACACGTTTGAGTTCCCATCCAAACAATCGGCCCTTGTGAGTGAAAACCCAAGAGCAGGCCCTCATCACACAGGGGGTTTGGGCTGTGTGGGGACATCTGAATGGGCGGCTTTGCTCATGCAAAATTCACTTGCTGTCAGTGTAAACAAAGTTCTGTGGCAGCTCCTTTCACCAAACATGAGTGATTTAACATTGATTTAGGGGCCCAGTTTTTGATGAGTGTATATGCATGTGTGTGTGTACATGTGGGGGAGGAGGGAGTGTTGTATAAAAACTCACAGAAACATTTGGCTGGTTTGGAATACACTCTTTTCTGTCACCCTTCTGACACACAGTCCTGAGAACACGCTGTTGCTTGGATTAGCACATGCATACAAGTTAAGAAATTCTTCAACATCCATCAGTCTATACATGTAGTATAAAAATCAACACTGGAAGCCTTTGGCTGGTGGTCATAATCCCGAAAAGCCTTATCCAAAACTTAACGGGATAAAAGCAGTCATTTTACTTCATGAAGGGTTTGGATAGGAACACGCAGGGTGTTTTCGGAGGTGGATGGACAGTGTACAACACTTTGTGATGGTATAGCACGACAATATGGTGTTGTTATTGGGAGGTTTTTAAATGTTTTTATAATTTCTCTGTCATTCGTAGTTTTTCTGTTCCAGTATACTCAAACGTCATTATGGACAGTACAAGAAAGTGGGTCCAAGGAGAGTGGATTACCTCTATGTTGGCAGACTACTGCTGGACACTGAACAGGGAGGTTCCTGACACCAAATATACATTGTACATTTTAGAAGTACATTTGAACATATTTTAGGCATAATAACAGCCTTATTTATAAATAAGAGATATTTACATCATGTAAAATTGATGCTAACAAGACTAAACACTGAAAAAACGAATGTGATAAAAAAAATTCTAAAAACAGATTTTAGTTTGCAAAAGTGTAGTTGAAAAAGTATTTCATATATGGTCTAATTAATGTCACCTGTATGTATTCATATACGGTCTAAATGATGTGATCAATATATATATATATCAGTGGGAAGCATGTGGCCTTGGTGCTGGAGTAGTTAGCACTGTTGTCTCACAGTGACCTGGGTTCAACTCAGTTCTGAGTTTGCGTGTTTTCTCTGTCCCTGTGTGGGCGTCCACTGGGTGCTCTGGTTTCCTCCCCCTTGCATTCCAAAGGTGTCCATGTTAGGTTGACTGGCATGAGTGAGGGGGTGAGTGTGTGTGCCCACAGACGTCCAGAGGCCTCTCTGGGTGTTCCTGCCTTGTGCCCTGTGGTCCAGAGACAGGACCTGAGTGATTTAGAAGATGACTGGATGAATATTACTGGGAACAGTGAAGATCTGAAACAAAATGTGTGTCATCATCTCAGAAGTGATCATGATGTTGTTTTGTCACTAAGTGTAACTAAATTCTGTTCTTTCTGTTAATTTAATTATGTAAGCTGGCACGAGCAGGATTAGTGAGAAATGCAAACAAATTTCATTTGTATTTTGTGTGTCGACTGTTAATTTTACTCTATAGTCATTTCAATGTATAATTGCTTAATTAAAGATTATTGCATTATATCGAAAAGGCCATTTAAGATTTCTGTTTCTGACATGATTTATGTGAAGCGAGGTCATAGGTTAGATTGAGCATGAGAGATTTTGTGTGTGTGTGTGTGCGTATGTGTGCGTGCGTGTGTGTGCACGTGCGTGTGTGTTTGTGCACGCGAGTGTGTGTGCGTGTGTGTGTGTGTGCGTGTATGTTTGTGTGCGCGTGTGTGCGGTTGTGTGCATGTGTGTGTGTTTGTGCACGTGCGTGTGTTTGTGCGTGTGTGCGTGTGTGTGTGCGTGCATGGGCGTGCGTGGACATGTGCGAACATTGTTTCAGAATTGCTGGCCATGAATAAGAGCTGCTGTCCCAACTTGTACAATCCTTTCAAAACTGTTTAATATGCAGATCCTGTAAAAATTCAGATTCTTAAAACGCCTGCATCCGCTCACTCCTGTAAACTATTAAGAATGTTGAATGAGCTTGTTTAACATTTATATGCAGGTTTATATCTACATTCCTTTTCTTCAGATGTCTTGAAAAGGTATTAGGCATAATGGATTGGTTCCTAATGGAGAAAAGGCCAGGAAACATTCTCACTTCTGACATAATGAGTGTGTTTGTCGCGCTTAAGAATGAACCAAGCGCCATTGCATAAGAAAAAGATGGTAGTCACTGCTGTCACGAGGAGCAGGAGCTCTTTAATTGTTTCAAGGGGAAACTATTACGCCCTTGCACAGCATTTTACAATCTGTCCATCCAAACTGGTGCCAAGGAGGAATAAAAATGATGCATTTCAAATATACTCTTCTGCAGAAGCACTGGTAGATACGATGATGTGAGTTTATGGCCGTATAAAAACATTTCTAAATCCTTTGAAATGACCTGGATTTTTACATGAATAGCTCCTAAATTATCATCTGAATCCTGATAATGATTTCCCAGACTTCCAGGGTATTAGTGGGCAACACAATGGTGCTTAGCTGAGGAAATTACTCAGAGGTGGCCAATATAACAGATTAAAACATACCTAAGGAGATCAGATTAAATGCAGACACAGATTAGGCCATGTTATTCTCCTCTGCTCTCTTCTTCTGTGATGGCCTTGGTGTGGAGTTCGGACGCTGTTGTGCAACGTTGCTCTTCCGGGTGGTGTGGAAGGCTAAACCTGCAGCTCCACACCCATCCTGCTCGATCCTGCTACAGTCCTCAGGACCTGCAATAACTGTTTGTATAGAAACGGCCTGTGGTGTTGCTGCTTGCTCAAAACTAAACAGCTCTTCTGTGCTCTAGGAATCAAAAAATTGATTGAAAAATTGATTGTAAACAAAAAGTGCCTTAAGTTACAGGGAACAAAGATACAGGGCACAGAAGCAGAAGTTTGGTTGAGTTTGAAATCATAGATCCATTTGGAGAGCATGTTTCTATGTTTGCCACTCAGTATGAGCATCTGTTCTACATGCAAGAGCAGGAACACATATAGCAGATGGTGTGTTTATGACTGATGCAGATCACAAGTTTCCCAAAAGATCATTAAGACACTCTTACCACTGTGGTGCATTGGAAAAACTGCGTCTTTAATGAACATACAGCTTGAACTTTAACTTATAGGCTACCTAAGTATTATGGAAATTAAAGAGATATTACAGTGACTCATTAATGGAAGTCTCTCTAATGCTTTTCGTTAAGTCATAAACAGTAACAAGCAGACCAAGTTTTTTTCCTGGTCCAGCAGCTTCATGGATTATGAGTCACTGACTTTACCTCCAGGCAAAATCTATTTGGATCTAAGATGCTTCAGACAAGTTTGTCAATGTGTTTCAACATCAAGTCAATGTGTAATTTCTGGTGAGCTCCATTTGGATTCAAAGTTTCATCAACGCAGGCCATCTCACACATCATCACACGTAATTGTGACCTGGGTAGCATTCAGTTGAAAAGAAAAATTTCATGCTAACATCTACTCTGATAGGAGTCTGTGTTCCCTGAGGCACACTTGCTAGAACTGGTTCTGAATGGCACTGTTTTATGAACATATACCTGCTGGACTGTACCCAAGGTTGTGATTAGTGGTTGTTTCACACAATACTGTGATGGTTGACTGCCAGTGGCTACATGCAGAGGCGTGATCACTTACACCATGAAACAAGATCACTTTCCAGTGCCTGGCTTTTACTCAGAACACCATCCAACTGCAGAACTTTGTAGTTTTAAATATGGTATGTAGCTCTGTTATCCATTTAAAAATAGCCGTGGGGGCAAACCCATGGTGTTTACGTTTAGCTGCGAGCGATTATTGCTCATGAATGATGAAGAAGCTTTTATATTGAGATCATGGCATGCTCACACTAGCCCCACCCGTTGGTTTCTGGAGCTTATCATCTTAAGGACAATGGTTTAGACTGTACTGTAGCAAAAAGACAATAGCACAGAAGAATGTCAAGTGGGTAACCAGACCACCCTCCTCCCCCAGCACATAGGAAATAATTGTGTCTCCCTCCTGTTATCATCTCCTTGGAGACTCACAGGCTGTGGATTAGGAGAGGAAGAGGCTTCATTAATGTATTCTCTCCTTCATCAGAATGATCTTTAATGCCATTGGGGAAGACCAAATGCACACAGCTCCGTTAGGACAGGAGGATTATGGGCTGGTCGTTGAGACTTACATCCCTTTATCTATGCCTAAGAGAGGCTCACTAGCCTTAAGAGTTCAGAGGTTTTAGGACCTATGACCTGTTGGAAGAAGCCCATGCTTGCCACAGTGCAGAGTCACAGAGCCAGTGGATTCGGCTGTTCACCGGAATTCATTCGGGTTCAGATATTTTTAGTAGATATTTAGCTTTAGCACTGTTGGCTTGAAGAACAGGAACGTTTAAAGTCTAATTCATTGTCAACACCCCTTATATGATTTAAGGCACCCAAATTTCTGACAAATTATGTTAATATTATTTTAACTTGTTTGAGCACTACTTTTTGTGAACCAAATATTAATGTAAATAGTTCAAGTGAAATAAATGAAAGCAGACATTTTTGAGCATTTAAGTATTTGTCAAATCAGAATACTTAACTTCCCAAGTTTTGGTAGGTTGTTTTTCTTCTTTTAACAATGCTTGTAAATGAGTATGGATTTATGCACGTCACCTTATCCACTTCTGCAGAGGGTCCTGCATGCACCTACAGAAACTGTGTGTCTGGGTGAGAGTTCAGGGTTAGGTGGATGTAACAATGCTGTTTTTCCAGACACCAGTGGAAATACATTGCTTTTTCATGCACCTGGTTTCTCACTATGACAACAGCACTGAATCATCTTACACACACAGATGCTGTCTGTAATCTTAGATTTAATTGTTCATCAGGTGATATATCTGTAACATGTCCAAGCTTGAGGGATTTATGTGTATGTGTGTGTGTGTACATACAACATGGCTCAAAGGACTTAGGGACACTATCTGGTTTTGGTTACACATAATTTGGGTTCCTTGATTCATATAATTCATAAATTAGCTCATGAAATTTGATATCTGGTCGCCTTGGGCGTATGAATTGAGCATTAGGACAAGCCAACAGAACTTCACAAAAGAATATCCAGTTTAGGGAAGGTGGTTTCACACCAAAGCAATACTTTTCAGAATACACTAATTGTATAATGACATATGTAGGTTAATACTAAACCTGACAAGTCAAACCACAAACTGTCAAACATTTTATCATATTTGGAGACAGTGTGAAACACACTGAGTTTTATGTGGAAGCAGAAAGCTTTACCTCATCTGTGTGATTGGCTGATTTGCTGAAGAAAATGATCAACACCTCAAAGATGTTCCCACTGTGCTCTTTGGCAGTGCCCTCAGTTTGTGTGGTCATGAGAGGTTCAAGGCTTGAATTGATCCAACTAGAGAAGGAATGGTTTGGACTTGGTCGTGGTCTGACACAGTTGGAGGGTTTTGTGAGAGCCATCAGATACACTCCATACACTTGTTGGTCTGGCTGATCCTGCTGTCTGAGGAAATCTGTAGAGCTGAGAGTATCTCATTTGTTTCTGCTTGATGCCACACAGATCAGGTTGCAAGGAACCATAGTAATCCAAGTTTTGCCTCAGATAAGTTGGTATTTGAAAATTAATTTCTGTTCTTCTGTTCTTTGCAAGACATTTCTGTTCTTTGCAGGACATTATTTCTGCTACACATTGAATATGAAATTCGAATATGAAACCATGCATGGTTTTCTTTTATCCTATGAGTCATTTTGATTGCAGTAAAAATTACTGGAAATAAACAGATTTCTCTGACTCTCTTCCATATTTGGTATTATGTACAATTAATTATCTTAAGAAACGTACGATATGTTATTTTGATGTGTCTAGAAGGTGAATTAACAAAAGGACAATAGCAGATGACAAGGATTTGTGTTGCTCGCTCAGTTTTTGTTCTTGTACAGTGTTAAGATAATACAAATGTAACATGCGTGTTTGTGTGTGTTGGGAGGCATAGATGCTTTTGATGTATCTGTGTGTGTATATATGTGTGTGGGGGAATTAGTGACTATATGTGGCTATGTGTATAACACCCAGCTGTTGAGTTCTGTCCAGATGCGGACAAGAAAACCGAGTTTTACAGGCTAAATATAGAGAGAAAACAGAGAAGGTGGATGTGCGAAAGTGTTATGGCATTAACGTGTGATGGAATTTTCTGTGTGATCGTAAAAGGTGAGGGAAGAATGGAACGTAATAGAATGGTAGCAGGCCTATGCCTCCTAAGATGTGACTTAAACGGTATGGGCAGACTGAGGAAACAGACTTTGCTGAATTTAAACAGGTTGCATGACTGGTAGCTCACATGCCTGCCTGAATTTAGCTTTGAAAAGGGGGGCCGGGAATGGTAGTGAGGCCCCGAAATATGGAGTCGTCACTAGCGGCGAATGTGATTCGGGAGTTATTAATATCATTAGTGGCGGATTAGTCCCAGGTTTTTTTACCCTCTTCCTTGTCGTTCCCTCCCTCAGAGTGCCCTGTGTGGGGCTAACGCAGAGTATTACCCAGCTAATCTGCCCTCTCTGAATAACTCGCTGTTCATGTCTTTACGCTCGTTTAGAACGCTGCGCAGAAAAAAAACAATAATTCAGTAAAGAGTGCTCAGACAAGGTTAATTTCGTGTGTGAAAAATCGAGCGTTTTGTGGCTTGTGGGAGTCATTTATGCAGAGTAATGAGGCTACCGGAGGCAGTAATGAGTCTGCTGAATTCGTTATGCGAGGTGAATAAAATAAACATTTTTTTTCGGAACTGCGCTCTCACTTTCCATGAATCGCGGGTCCCCCAATGACAAACTATTCCGGGGAAGCGGCGCGTTCTCGCTAATGAATGCTAATGTGTCCTCGCATATTCACCAGGCCGAGTTATTTTTGATTGGGCCATATGGGAGAGTGGGCGGGCCGAATGCACACTTTGGGCTCTCATAACAGATTCCCCTTGTGACTGAATCAAAGCGGAAACGACGACAACCCTGATGACCTAGTAGCCATGCCGGTGTAACGGTGAGTAATGGAGAGCAGGAATGGAGACATCATCTCAAACTTTGGCAAAGATCAGGTCATAGATAGCAACATGCTTAATTAATCACCACCGAACACCATGAGGTAAAGAATACTGATATAAGCCAAAATCTGATAACATACGCTTCCTAACAGCACACAATGTGACACGATCATACTGCTTTTCAGACAGTCACACAATGCATTATCAACGGGATTAATAGGCTTTATGCTTCCCAAACCTGTACCTAGAGCAATAGGTGTTTCCCCTGCTCGACCAGTTGAACAACATCAATTAGTTACAGTAAACACAATATTAGGAAAACACTGAACCATGCAGTGCTTGGGCTTACAGCTATGAGCCCTCCAAAAGCTGTTTCACCAGAGTCCAAATTCGGACAGCTAGAGCCTTTTCACATTAGTACACAAAGCACGTCTGCCAGCCCACTTGCACCATCGGGGCAGGCAACTCGTCAGCTAGTCAGCACCAAATGGCCCCGCCAAACAACACAGCTCTTCGGCCGGCAGTTCAACAGAGCACGTCAGGTAAACTCTGTGATGAGTCAGATGAGACAGGCTGAACGAACGCTGACCCAAGAGTCCTGCCACAGGCGAAATGTCTGCAGACGTTTAATTGGTGGAGGAGGTGTGGAGTGTGTTGGCGGTAGAGTGGAGGTTTGTGTTGAATCTCAGTGGAAGCAAACTGAGTCTTTAGTTAGGGGACAGGAATAATGGGCCTTTATGTGAGGAACAAATTGTTTTACCACTTTTAACCAAGCATTATATGGAAGTCATCTTGTGCTTACCTTTGTTTGTTGGATAACGTTACATTGTTAGTCTGTACAAATGAGAATATTTTAATAGTTTTTTGATAGGGCCTAATGAGCTTTTCTAGAGAGCCAACATACACAAACATCTCCCTTTCATCTTCACAGACAAGCTACTAACGATAAACCTCCTTGTTGATATTAATGAGAATATGTAGATGAAACAGTTAGAGACGTACATTTGGCAGTTTTTCATGTATTCTTTTGCATATTATTCATAATATTCTATGAAAGCAAGCAAACTGGCTGAGCTTCTGTGGCCAGGAGATAAAAGTACCAGCATGTGTATGTGTTGGAGCAGCCCTCCTGCCTTTCACATGGAGATTATATCACAGCCCGCAAGACCAAATCTGAACATATAATCCCTTACTCGTAGACCCCTCTTACACGATAGCTTTGTTAGATAGGCTATAAACCTATTTATTTATAACCTGGAAGAGGAGATATTGTGTTATTGACTGCTGACCACACAGCGACATCTGGTGGTCACGTATCGAAACGTGATTTGGCAACCGATTGCAAGACATTGATATTTGATATATAAGAAAAATATATACATGCGTTTAGCACATAAAACATTCAATTAGTCTACACCTTTAACAAACCGAATCGGCCTCGTTATCAATTACATCTTAGCTCAAATCATGCGAAAATGGATCAAGACAATGGAAACTGACAACCTATTCTTATCCTGCCGCTAAAGAGATAAACACGTCATTAAGTCTATGTAGCCTTTGAACGCACCACAGTACGCCAAATTAGAGTTAAGGGCACAATCTCGATGAACTTGTGACCTTCACAGTTCTTTCCACCACCATCAAGACACGATTTAAAAAACGAGGTTCACTAGCAGCTGTCGGTGTCTTCTGAGGTTGAAAATATTATTAGTTCTACCGATTAATTAAACAACAGGTTTGACTTTGTTCTTTAAGGTGAAGTCAGTGTCTGGCAGGAAACGGCGGTGCTGTCTATCGCCGTTACTGTCCCGTCCTGTTCTCACAACGGCTTACTCATGTCATGGCTCGGAAAAATTAAGAGACTACTGCGCAGCACGCGCAAGTTAGCGTCTTCAAAGTTTCACGTGCTGCGAATTGTCTTCACTCCCCACGTGGCACCAGTTCAAAATTAGTTATTATATTATGTTCCAATTCATATATTTGGTTCTGCACAGTAGATATTTAATGCTGATTCGAATGCTTCATTCCTGACTCCGGGCGGAGCTGATTCGTGTGGGAGACGAACCGCTGTGATCTAGCACAAAGGCAGACAACTCTTCTTGGACTTGAGTAAATAGCCTGTACTAGATGCGTCCTGCTATGTCTCGGCATAATTAATGATGAAATTAAATAATAAAAACCTGCGAAGTTAACATGGAGATCTGGGCAAGACTGTCTAAAAACATTCAGTACGATCTTTGCGCGGTTCGATATTCAGTCACGCTTTTAAACAGGGGTTTTTGGCCCGGCTTTAGACAGGTTGCATAGTAACCTGTTGATCTAATGTACTGCTTCCTCACAGAGATTGTGATGTGCTTCGATAATGAATGGTTTGACAGTCCTAGAGTTGGCGCAGTGAAGAGGAAATGAATGGACTCTCATTGCATAGACATGTAGATGAGGACCAGGCTGTGTGCAGTACTGTTTATCTTTAATTGACATTGACAGAGAAATTCACACGGCTGTTGCTGTGCTATGTGAATTCACACGGCTGTTGCTATGCTATGTGAATGCTCTGTTCCAAGCTGTGAAACAACCGACCTGCATGTGTGAAGAAGAGGAGGCGGAGTCATGTTTCGTTATCATGATTATTATTATAACCTTTGTTATGATTTGTTCCTTATACAGTTTAAATTTTTTCAAGTTCTTTAATTCATTCCAGTTGAAGGTAAACATTATTTTAAATGGTTGTTTCCAACACTATTAAATGCTTTTGTTGTCTCAAACAGCACAAACTCTCTCACACACATGCATGGGCAAAACATCAGAAAACAAGCAACCGACAGACGCACACCCGCGCACACACACACACACACACACACACACACACACACACACACACACACACACACACACACAGGGACATGGAAACACATCAAATTCAAAGGAAATGTAGGCCAGTATAAAGATGCATGATACCTCTCAATCCATCTGAACATTTACACACCCTACAGCCACACAAACACACACAAACACACACTCGTGTCTAAGTTTTTAAGTGCAACAGCTGAAGAGTGATACTCTTTTTTGTTTGTTTTTTGCTTGATCAACTCTTCTTGAAATCCACAGTCGCAAAAATTAAAATAAAATAAATACAATAAAAAGGAAACAAAAAAGAAATGAGGGAAAAGCCCCCTCAGTGACCCCACACAGTTCACCTGGATAAACCCCATATACTTAACCTGGATAAACCCCATATACTTAACCTGGATAAACTCCATATACTTAACCTGGATAAACTCCATACACTAACTAGTCAAATCCCACCCAGCACCCCAAAAATACACAACAGGAAAATCAACAAAGTGAAATTCAGCTTCAAGTTTGTAAAAAATGCTTACATCTTGTTAGTGTTGTCCTCCTCACTCAGAGACTGTTCTAGAACAGCTCCCTTTACTGTATTAATCATAGTAGCAGAATGTACAGAGTCGACATCTATGAATTGCTTCTAATTGATCTGTAATAGAGCTTGTTTGGTTTCCAATGCTGTTAGAATCGTCCCATCGAGAGAGTTAAAGGTCGGCAGTAGGTTTTATGTTAGCGTTTTCACCTCAGGCGTTCTTACTACACTATGCATCTTTATAAGGGACCCTTGAGCGCAAGTGTGTTCTGGTGTTCTTCCACTATGAGCTGAAGAGCTGTGAGCTCTACAGTCACCCCAGTGGTAGATCTGCAGATCTGCTCCGCATCATGGCAGGAGATGGTAAGGTGCTAGTCGCCATATAAAAGAGAAAGCACATCAGAGGATGGTGTGGTGGAGACCCACCCCCCTCCCCCCAAAAAAGAACTACTCGCAACCCTGAAGCAACTGTTTGCATGTATGGGTAGCAAAACTGTGCGCAAGTAGGTCGATTTAGAGAGTCCCTGTCTTGGAGTCCCTGTCTTGGAGTCCCTGTCTGGGAGTCCCTGTCTTGGAGTCCCTGTCTTGGAGTCCCTGTCGCTCGTCTGTTTCTCGCCGTGTGGTGAACAGAGACCACAATCGCTGGAGCAACATTTACAACTGTGACTCCTGATGTCCATGTATGATTTGTCCCAGATGAGTAGGGAGTGGCCAGTCCAGGATGGTGTGAACCAGATCAGTCCAGGATGGTGTGAACCAGATCAGTCCAGGATGGTGTGAACCAGATCAGACCGTATCCCATTCATCCACTATTATCCCGTGTTTATGCACAAAGTCTGTTCAAGTCTGTTCACGTCCAGGCAAAGATTTGTCCTGAAAGACAAAGACTCTGCACAAAGTTTCCACTGCACTGGAGAAAGGGCTCAGTGACAACGGATTCAGTGTCACCAACCTACACAATCACTTTCTATAGATCCCAAGTTCAGCCATACTTACACACAAACTGAAAAGACATGGGTTGTATTGAAGAATCATTCTCTCATTAAGAACAATATTGCTACAACATTACCTACAGGCAATAGCTCAGTGTCGAGATCAGGAGAAATGGTTTTGCCATTATTTAAGCGCTGTCTAATAAATGAAAATCACGACCACCAAGTTGTATTGCCCTCACCCTTCCTGAAGAGTCGTTTATGATCTGTGAAAGGCCGCTGTGTGCAGACGCGGGCCAATCCTGAACAGGCGTTCTGATGCTGTCTGTGGAGCTCTTTAAACCAACAGCTTAAAGAGTAGGTGTTCCCATTTCTGATGTGTTTGTAAACAGATGGTGATCCTGCAGGTTCAATCCTGCACTGAATCTGCTATGAATGGAGGGAGAGATGGAGCAAGAGATGTACAGAGAGAGATGCAGAGAGTGATGGACAGAGGGAAAAAGATGGACAGAGGTGTACAGAATGATGGATGGATGGGTGGATGGAGATGGGGGGGATACCAGACTTTGGTTCCTACTTTAAACTGTTACTGTGTTGTGTTCCTTGGTTTGGCTTGTACAGAAACTAAATTTTGATGATCCATACTGCTGTCTTGAAATTTAATGCTCAGTGCCAGTCTGTATAATACATCTGAGCATCAGTGTCGCTGAACTGTCAATCAAATTATCAGCTAATCAGAGTGAAGGGGAGGGCCTCAAATGCTTAATCTAAATATGCGGTTTCAAACAGCATTTGTTGTAAACACGTTAGACCTATACACACACTCAAACATCCACACACACACACAGACAAACACACAGAGTGCACACTTTGTCTAATGTACAGCTTGAGCTGAAAAGCCAGGTTGTTATTGTTGTTGTTATTGTTGTTCTTGTCCAAATCCATATTCCACATTCCATAGAGTGTCGTTAGCATGTGCCATGCTCGCTCAACACCTCAGCGTCACACAAGACCTGTTGGTCTTCATTGCTCAACAGCAAGTCCCAGTGGTGTCCTGATAAACACCTGTTTTCTTTTCAGTCCTGTTTTTTTTTAGGTTTTGTCCTTAGTTTAAGATCTTCCTCTCTTCTGTTCTTCCCATCCCATGGTTCCCTACCCCTGCTGTCCTCTACATCCCCCTTGGCCTTGTTGGCATGGCGACTTCATGGAAGCGGGTGCTAGGAGATGGACAGGGTAATGAGGAAGAGTGCCGCCACGGTGAGGAGGAGGCGGTCCCTGGATGGACTACTACCACTGATGCTCTTCTCCAGTTTAGGAGCCTCGGGGTTGTCATAGTCATCTGGTGGGAGAGAAGGAGACGGGCAGATGGGGGAGGTGGGGAGGGGAGAGAGA
>JAOYMR010000007.1:494315-499343 GCA_025802075.1 Tenebrosternarchus preto | reverse complement strand
CCGCGTCTACCAGTCCTGCTCCTTAAACAAAACCTCCCACGTATACCAGTCCTGCTCCTTAAACAAAACCTCCCACGTCTACCAGTCCTGCTCCTTAAACAAAACCTCCCACGTATACCAGTCCTGCTCCTTAAACAAAACCTCCCGTATTGAGTGAAATTTCCCATCGTCATTGTCTTGACAGGAGCACAACAAACACAAGACTTATTTACGTCAAATATGTATAATTACTCGTATATTTCCCATTTTGCAGCCCCTGTATAAACTCTTTAGTATGGAGTAACATTATCTTCCATCTAAAGTTGTTTAAACTCAGATATAACAGTGCTAAGTTAACCTGGAAAAGACAGGAAAGTACAAACGTTGCCATGTTCACTTCATTAACACATGAACAGAGGAATCTGAATCCACTCACTAACCATCTCCACATGCGTAATTTTCAGGAAAGAGTGGAATAATGTGTCACTCCAGGGTCCACTGTTGATTTTGATAACATGAGCCAAACTTTTGTAAGTGTGAGAGTTGGCACCACACTCTCGAGTGTTTGGTCAGTACATCTGCAGCTTGGAAGACACACACACAAACATCATCATGGTAATTTTTGTCTGCCGGGCAAGGAATGATTTGAAACATTTACCATTTTGAGTTCACTGCTGTTTTATGTTGGCCATATTTTGAGAAAATGAATGTGTACATGTAGAAATCCACTACACAATCCACTTTTAAAAACTCAACACGGGACCACCAAGCCATTTTTACTGAAATATATATAACAGTGATTTCTCTTTTTCTGTGCCTAGTTTATAGAAAACAATGTTTTCGGAAGCAATGCCACCTGAAAACGAGACAGAGGTTTCCATGTTTGAATAAATCTTTCAAACATCAAATCCAAGAGGTGATTCTTCATTGATCAAACATTGAGGCCAAAAAATCAAAACCTTTATTTGTTGATCACTAATTTTTGTTTCAAGTCCGTGTGAACACGACGAAGGTGGAAAACATTTTCCCACTCTGTTCTGATTCATTCTAAGCTGGTACTGATTGTTTGAGCGCTGACATTATATCTTTAGCCTTTAAATGTATGTGTTTCACCAAACTCTCCGTATCTCGACCTCAGGCTGTTAGCAACCCGCCGCTCACATCAAACAGGAGGTGATGTACATACTTGTAACAAAATAATTAATTCCAATGTATCTGGTCTTTTTTGTTTGTCACTCATCCAACCAAATTGACAGAACTTTTCAAAATATTGTAATGTTATAAATTATTTAAAACCCAAAAGTTGAGCAAAGGCTAAAGAGCAGAGAAGGCAAGATGACAGATTGTTACTGCTGCCAGAGGGATGCATTTATCAATTTATGTTTAAGGTTTTTGCAAAAATCTACCACAGTTAATAAAATATAAATAACACAACACATGACATGATCTAAATCTACCACAGTTAACGCATTATAAATAACACAACACATAACATGATCTAAATCTACCACAGTTAACACAATATAAATAACACAACACATAACATGATCTAAATCTACCACAGTTAACGCAATATAAATAACACAACACATAACATGATCTAAATGTATTATGCATTAATCTGTGGACTGTCAATCACCATTCTGAGAAATGTCGCTTTGTTCAAAACAGTGTAATATAAATATTATAATATTATATGCGGTATAAATATTAGAAAATAAAAAATGTAAACTCTATTAGCACAATCAGACTAATTTTACAGATCAGACCAACAGTGAAACAACCTCAAGATCCTTGAGGAGCAACTGCTGGTTAATGACTCACTATCAGACTTATGATGAATTTTAAAAATGCAAAAAAAATATCTTCTCTATTCTTTCTGTAAACAGGAAGGAGGACGATATAAACACAGTCGTTCCTCCCCCACTATAAACCTTGTGCTCAGCTGAAAGATTTGAATTTAATAAGATTATGATTTAGGTTAAATTTGCACTCCACCCCAGGCTACCGCATTACCGGCGTTGGTAAAACTAGGTCGATCTCTGCATTATTTCATCGATTTTACTGAGAAAAAACAAGTGGATTTGGCACTTCTATGCGACAAACACACACACACACACACACACAACATAGCATGTAGTTCCTAAAGTGGCATGCTACCTGTCTGTCATATTTTGAATCAAATATTGAAGATGGTAATGGTCTTCCAAAAATCATCTACCAAATTTATAACTTGTCTGAATGTCAAATGAAAGTGTGCCTATGTGTGTGCGTGTGCGTGTGTGTGTGTGTGTGTGTGTGTGTGTGAGTGTGTGTGTGTGTGTGTGAGGGGGAAAAAAGAGAGATGGAATTTTGAAGCGGTGACACAATGTTAACACATTGAGGTCACAGTGAAAAACGGCAGAGAAGCGAAGAGGGAGAACAGAGGAAGAGAGAGAGACAGAGAGAGACAGAGACACTCTGGGAGAACCATGCTGAGGAGAGAGAGACTGAGAGAGAGACAGAGAGGCTGAGAGTAAGAAAGAAATAAGACGAGTTGGACTTGGGACGTCCACCTGCTCTCGGGTCCCCTGCAGGGGCTGAAGTGTCAGACTTTGGTTCTGCAGTCTTACACAGAGAAAACACTTTGTCTATTAAGACATCCATACTCCAAACGTGGGTCCATTTTTAGCAGTGGCATGTCCCACCACGTGGGCATGTGGGCTTTTACTACACTGCACTGTCAGGACACCAGTGCTTCTGAGTCCTGTGGAAGGAACCTAGTGAAGGAGATCGAATCTGATGACACAGCAGCTTTTGGTTAGTCAGTCTGAACTGATTCTGGAATGATGCCCCGATAACTGACAGGACAACGCTGACAGAAGAACGGGACAAAGTGTGTTGCCACACAGGGCAGTTAGAGAAGAATCATTCATTATACTATGGGTTCACTCATGATCACTTATTTGAACTGAAAGGTATGTGCAACACCACACAAACATACTGAAATCGAGCTGTTTAAAGTCCCATCAAATGCATTTAAATGTATCATCCTTCTAAAAGGAGAAATGTCCGATATTTTGTCCGATATAATGTCCGTAGCCCACACGTATCGGTCATTTTGGGGGATTTGGCGCTATGCTTATAGGATTATAGCTACATAATTTACAAAGCCATGTGTTTGTGGAGAAACACTTCTAGTGGATATATAAGGATATATAATACCGTAGATTACGTGACAGGTAAATTAGTAATTCAGTCACGAATGAAATACAACCAGATAAATCCGTAAAAATGTTTGTGTTAAAATATGTCATGTGGAAACACTATACTGCAATATAATTCAAATTCACCAGCACACTGCAAATCCGGATAAATAAGGCAGACATGCTGGGTATCGTAACAGAATTAAGGGTAACTTACTGTATGTTGGAACTGTTCCAGTACACCGCGTGTCTGTTGGCGTACACCACATAAAAGTTCAGGCAGGTGAGAGTTACGAAAAAGAGCAGCAGCGCGGCGAGAGCCATAATCCCTCGGTATTCGTCTCTTCCGGACTCCTTTCTGTTCTTCTCTTCCCAGTCTCTGTCCCTCCGGTCAGCCAAGGCAGCACTGCGCTGATACCATCCCGTTCAAAACAGGGAGGTTGTGCTGTTACTAGACAGAAGATACTAGACGCACAATATAAACGACCTTCTGTTCAAAGGATACGTATTTTAAGGTGTGTGGACTATATAAGAGTTGTAGAAGTCAGAATCCATTGTGAGGACCCCCTCCACATTCCCCATCGCTTCTAACCAAATCCGGTGTCCGACACACACAGCAGATCTTAGATCCCCCCTCCCTCGTGTTCCCGCAGGAGGAACCACAGATAAGGCTCGCGATGTTCGCCGAAGGCGGGATAACGTGCAAAGGTGGCTACACTTGTCGGATTTTTGAGGTATATGTAGGCCTAAGGAAAGACTCCCCTGGCGTACCGTTCGGGTCTGTAGCGCGTAACTCGTCAGGGTGCAGGAAAAAAGCTGCGCGAGTTGGACAAAAACATCGAAGTAACAAGGGGGGGGGGGCACATCAGACGAGACTCTTCGCTGCAGTCGCGGGTGTTGTTTGGCGATAAAAGCCCAGAGCATCAGAAGTAGTATTGTTTAATGTTGATGTCGTTTACGAATGATTATCGCTTGATAGTCTCCATCGGCGCGCGTGGAAAATCCTTTACAGTGCTGAGAGATATTTCACACTTACAGATGTGTGACAAACAAGTCCTCGCGCGAGTTTTATTCGCTTGCCTTTGCTCCATCCACAACTAACCGTGGTACCACAACCCTCTCAAGTTCTCTCTCTCTCTCTCTCTCTCTCTCTCTCTCTCTCTCTCTCTCTCTCTCTCTCTCTGTATCTATCTCTCTCTATTTGGTAGGCTGCGCTCGCTGTCACAAACTCCACCCCCTGCCTCGAACAAAACGCATCTACTCGGTCCACGTACTTGAGCATCAGCTTGCTCAAAGATGATACGAGAAGACAAACTTTTTTTAGCGCAGGCTCCACGGGGTAATTACGGCTGCAAAGAAAACAGAGTTACTCACAGGCGTAATTTTAGCAATGTGTCCTCACGCCCAATCCTGCAGCATCCTCTCTTTTCCACTGTATTATAGACAAACTGATTTTGCACGTAAACCTTCAGTACTGCGCATTTACAGTTTCCACTCCACCCCTCCAGTCCATGTAAGTCTTGACTAATACAGTATTATCTGAAATCCTCTTAGTCGAGTAAATTGATTCACGCCTCACTTCGCTCCACTCATACATCTAGATCATCTGCATGCAGGCTTTAAAGTTAATGGTTAATGTACCTGTGATCGTGAGAGCACGCACATGCACACACACACACACACACGCACACACGCACGCACGCACATGTATGCACACACACACACACGCACACTTTCCCATCGTGGTATTTTTACATCAAGGATGGTAAGTTGTCTCTTGTGTCACCTCTGGGCATGTTGCTGTGGTGATGGTGTTTTTATGAAGGGATACAGGGTGAGAGAGAGAGAGAGAGAGAGAGAGAGA
>JAOYMR010000007.1:484315-491815 GCA_025802075.1 Tenebrosternarchus preto | reverse complement strand
AAGGGGGCAAGAAAACAAGAGAAAGGAGAGGAAAATGGAGAGACTGATAGAGATAAATACAATCGTTATTTGTGCTGGGAGTCTTGGCGAAGAAAGCACAAGATGGAGTGAAAGAGGGAAGCAGAGAGAGAGAGAGAGGGTAGGAATGAGAGAGAGAAGGTGGGGGTGTGGGAGAGAGAGAGTGAGGGAATGAAAGAACAAAAGATGGATTAAAGCAAGACTTTAGTGTTAGGATGGAGGGCAGGAATCAAGAGAGTGAGAGTGTGAGAGAGCTGGAGTGAGAGAGTGAGAGTGTGAGAGAGCTGGAGTGAGAGAGTGAGTGTGAGAGAGCTGGAGTGAGAGAGTGAGAGTGTGAGAGAGCTGGAGTGAGAGAGTGAGAAAGCAGGAGAGAGCAGGAGTGAGATAGTGAGGGAACCAGAGTGAGAGTGTGAGTGAGAGAGAGAGTGAGAGTGTGGGAGTGAGAGAGAGAGAGCAAGGATTAAAGGAAACAAAGAGAAACAACATTTGTCTGGATGTGGAGGAATTGTTGGTGTGTGTTGTAAATATCCCTCTGCAAAAACTGCTTTATCTTCCTGTTCTCTTTCTCTGGCTCCCTCTCATTCTGTCTCTTTCTCTCACACTTCCTCCCTCTTTTGATCTCTTGCTCACTGATCTTTTTCTTCTCCCTACTGTCAAATATTTAGGAAATTTGGCGGTTTTTGTTCAAATTACCATGCAGACTTGGCGCCCCACCATCTGAGGTCCTGCCCATCACCCATGGTGCAGGCCACCTGCAGCGCCCACCGCCTGAACCCTCAAATGCTCCACCACTCGCTCCAAATCTCCTCCACCACTCGCCCCAATCTCCTCCACCACTTGCTACTAATCTCCTCCATCCTTCTCCAAACACCTATGAAGGAGTGAACGTTCACCTCTCTGCAGGACACCAAGAGTAACATTTTGGATGTGTCATTCTGCTCTCAAGGAACACTTTTGTGCACTGGACCGAAACGCCTCAGCCTTTGTTTCTTATCCAGGTGGGCCTACAGTCCCTGGGTGTGGAAGAAGGTGTGAGGGGAACAAATATGACTCTCACTCTCCGTCTCTCTCTCTTTCTGTTTCTCTCTCGCTATTCCCCCATCCTTACACACCTGTGTCACAGGGTAGCATGGCTGATGAACGTCACTGCTGATGCAGTGCTGATTGGCAATCGATTGATGATGTCTAGGTGCTGGTTTTCTTACTGAGCACTTGCCTGCACGGCACCACCATAAATCAGAGCCACTGTGCTGTGCTACAACCTCAGGATTGCCCTTCATTCCTGACCGTGCGCCTATGTGTGTGTGTGAGAGAGAGAGAGAGAGAGAGAGAGAATGAGAGAGACAAAGGTAGATTGGTAGTCTAGTGACTAGGTCAAAAGATAAGTAGATAGAGAGAGATTGGGAGAGAGAGAGGGATTGTGTGTAACAACCCTCTCCTCATTTTAACCAGTTTTTGATGCTGGAAGACCAGCCAGATCCCTCCAGCCAGCAGTGCAGGGAAACAATGGCCTCCATAATACTGAGAGCTCTGTGAAATCAACATAAGCGTAAAACAAACTCAACCCTTCCATGGCCACTGATAAATGATTTGTAAATAACCATACGTCATTATAGAACACTATATCCAAGCTCTCTTTAAGAATGGTTTTCACCAAAAGACTGACGTTGCTTGGTTATGTTTGTACAGCATGACTCCACCTGCAGATCTGGTGGTGACACTGGGACATGTGCAAACATTATGGTGACAGATACACTCCCATGTCACTGTTACTGCTATGGTGACAAAATTTCTATTATATCCAGTCAGCAGTGGTTCTGTGTTCACAAACTGACCAATGGGGAAGGGGTGGGGGTTTAGAGTGTGACAGTCTGTATTACAGTCTGTAATCTGTAATTGTCTCTAATTGTACAGCTGTTCCTAATAAGATGGTCAATGAGCTTCTAAATAAAGTGGGCAGTGCACGTAGATCACAAATATAAAAAAATGAGACTTCAGCTGACAGGAAACGAATGAGTTTGGCATCTACTCTGAGAGGCCCCAGTAATAGCACAGCCTCTCACAGCTGCTTAGGCAACATCGGAAGCTTTCAACACTCCTGTGGTGGAGCATTTCACAGCACTGTAGTGTATTCAGCCGGACATCCTCGACTCCTTTCAGTCATTAAAGGGCCGTAGCATCAGTGTCAGAGTTTGTCCAATCGTGTGTATTTAATTGAACCGATTTGTCCTTGGGGAAATCAGACGAGTGTGTGTTTCTCTTAATGGCTGACTGCGGGGGGAGAGAGCAGGCTGGAGACATTCCTGGGCATCTCCAGTCAGCAGGAACGTTCCTTTCACATGGAGCACAGCCTGGAGGAATTAGCTGTAACCACCATAGCAACAGCATCCTTTCCCCTGCTTTAACACCTGGGTCAGCAGTTCATGTGATACGCGGATTATTCACATGTGCTATTATTGTGTGTGTGTGTGTGTTTTGTTATAGAGAGAGAAAGCATGAGAGAGAGAAGCAAGGCTTGATGTTTATATGCCCTCAAGAGACCAGATAGAGACCAGATAGAGACCAGATAGCCCAAGGTAAGAGCGAGATCCTGTGTGTGTGCGTGTGGGTGCCTGTGCGTGTCAACCGTATGCCGCAGCTTGCCCACTGTGTCATGTGCGGAGCGGGAAGGGTCCAGGCAGCAGTCGTCCCCGTGATATAGCGGTCGTCCCCATGAGAGAGCGGTCGTCCCCGTGATAGAGTGGTCGTCCCCGTGATAGAGCGGTTGTCCCCATGAGAGAGTGGTCGTCCCCGGGAGAGAGCGGTCGTCCCCGTGAGAGAGCAGTCGTCCCTGGCCACAGTGCCCAAGGGGGGATGGGGTGGAGCCCGTGAGCCCTGCTCACGTGTGATGGCCCCTCCTCTCTCCAGCACAGGGCAGCGTGGCACGGCGATCGCGCAGCTTCCTGTTTGGGCAGGCCAGTGGCCTGATATGAGGCCATCTGATTGGTCATTAGGTGTAATTACAGCCAGACAGGCTGATTGATTAGCTGATATGAGACGATGACTCTGCTACAGTTCTCACGTTCACTGTGCCACATTGATTCTCTCTCTCTCTCTCTCTCTTTCTCTATTTCTCTCTTTCTCTTTCCATAGTATTAATGTAACATAATTAATGTAATTTCATCTGATCCCACAGACTCCTACATACTTGTATATCCTACACGTACATTTTAAACATGCAACATACAAGCAGACCTAATCAAAATCACTCTTCTAATGTGATTGTGTTGCACACAAGGGCGTGTGGTTTTGGTCCAGATCTTCACTGGCCATCACAGGGTGGGAGAACATCAGAGGTGCTTGTCTCCCCAGGACCTTCTGCACAATCAGAAGAGTGTTTCCTCCCTTCATCTGCTCCATCTTTGTGGTCGAATGCATGGTGTAGAGGCAGTTTTTTTTTAAAAAATTGAACTTGTTTGTTATGATGAAGCTGAATCCAGCGACTGTTTATGTGTGTGTATGTGTGTGTGTGTGTTTGTGTGTGTTTTCCCACCTGAGATCTCATTAATGAAACCCAACATATCACTATTCTGATTCACATGCTAGTGGTGACATTTGACATCCCAAACAGGAAGCAGGGTGTGGTGGATACTCCACTGTAGTGGAGTTTTTCATGGTCTTACCCCCCCTACAAATGAACAGTTCAGCTTTGCTCTCACGACGCACGAGGAATTGTCACATTTGACATCTCTTTGAGCTCCACGATCCACTGGTCGCCCATACACGTAATGTGACTCTCATGCAAGCCACTATCAATGAAATGCTAATCAAAGCACCTAAGAAACTACATGCTAAGACACACCGAAGCAGGTCTGTGGGAGTGTGGGATTTAGGTGTGGAAGGGGTTGAACTGTTTGAGGTTTCCTCTGTCGGGTGGAGGCTGATTGCTGATTGCTAATAGGTTTTGCTGGGCGGAGGCTGCTGATTGTTGGTGCCCGTGCAGAGGGTGAAGTGCAGCGTCACTGCCGGAGACAATGCCATGTCCTGGTGCATTATGGGAGCCTTTTTAGAGACATAAAGTGAATGAGGCCATTAAAAGAGAGAGGGAGAGAGTGAAGGAAAGAGAGATGGGGACAGAGGGGTTTACGAGGGAGGGAGAGAGGGAAAGAAAAAGAGAAGAGAGAGTGAGAGAAGGAGGGAGAGGGAGAAGGAGGGAGATGGAGAGATAGAGAGGGAGGGAGAGATAGAAAGGGAGACGTTGTCAGTGGGAAGACACAGAAGCATACTGGTGATTGGACTGAACTGGGAAGGTTTCCTGCATCCAGATGCCCTGATTTCAGCCATCACCAGCATGGTTACAAGTTTTATGCTCCAAGAGTCAGTGGCTGACATACCTTAACACACATGGGCTCACACACACACACTCACACACACACACACACAAACACAGGCACACACGGGCTCACACACACACACACACACACACACACACACACACACACACATGTAATCATGCATACGGGCCCACATACATGAACACACCCACGAGCACATGTACACGTATACACACACACTCGGGCACACACACACATACACACACAAATATATATGGACACGCACACACACACACTTGGCCACAAGCACACACTTGGCCACACTCACACACACACACACACACTTGGCCACACACACACACACACACACACTTGCACACGGACACAAATGCAAGTATTGCAGTAAAGAGCATTTATTTTTCTTCATAAAAATTATCCATTACATTAAAACATGAAAATTACATGCACACACACGCACACACACAGACGCACACACACACACACACACACACACAGTTCATTAGGCTCTTTTGAACTTGAGAGGTGATTTGGAGAGAAACATGTAGCTGCACTGTAACTAAGCACTGATCATCAGAGAGTATTGTTTAGAAATTCATGTTTTAGATCGGAGTTTCATCATCCTATACACTCCAGCCTTGTGAAGGTGTGCATTTCTTTGTTGAATATGTGTGTGTGTGTGTGTGTGTGTGTGTGTGTGTGTGTGTATACATGTACAGGTTTGATAAGCTAAAGAAATTTGAAATATTAAATTTACTGTAGATTTAGAGTTTTTTGTGTTGACTGTCATACCAATACATTCTTCAAACTCTTATAGATCAAGAATT
Organism: Tenebrosternarchus preto; assembly: GCA_025802075.1. Classification (NCBI taxonomy): domain Eukaryota; kingdom Metazoa; phylum Chordata; class Actinopteri; order Gymnotiformes; family Apteronotidae; genus Tenebrosternarchus; species Tenebrosternarchus preto. Next base: position 486,639 of record JAOYMR010000007.1, on the reverse strand, counting down.
TACATTCAAGACCTAAATTCTATGACAGACTAGAGCGGCCCTGAAAAACTGATGCCAAACTATGTGGTTGTGACTGATATAATTAACTATCATAGAATGAATTGTGCGTGTGCATGTCTGTGTGTGTGTGTGTGTGCACCAGAGAGAAAACAAACAAAAACTATTTTCATCTTAATTATGATTGCGATCAAATTCGTAATCTATGATTAGATATAACAGAATGTGAGGTTGTGAGGAACACTGTTTACCCTGTCTGAGCATTACATCCAAGTTTTCAGAGACTTATCAGGACTTCAGAAAGCTTTGATCAGAAATAAAATGCCCTGAACAGAAAGCAAGAACAGTTTTTACTTCTTTTTAAATAGAATTTTGCAGAATTAAATAGTTTAAAAAAACTTCAGCAGATCCCTGTAACATCATTAGATGTTACAAACATCTAAGTGGCATCCATTTATTATACATCCATTTGTTATACATCCATTTATTATACATCCATTTGTTATACATCCGTTTGTTATACATCCATTTATTATACATCCATTTGTTATACATCCATTTATTATACATCCATTTGTTATACATCCATTTGTTACACATCCATTTATTATACATCCATTTATTATACATCCATTTGTTATACATCCATTTATTATACATTCATTTATTATACATCCATATGTTATACATTCATTTAATTTGATGTACATAGATGGTCCTACATTTAAGGTTTTTACATTTAGTATAAATTTATTTTTCTACAAAATGTTCCTCAATTCTACAAAATATTTAGTTTAAAATGATAATGGAAAGTATAATAATATATACTTTACTTTGCTGGCTGTATGGTTAGAAATGAATTAAAATACATTATTAGTATATCATTTTATACTCTATTTTTAATGGAAAAATACATATAACAGAAAAAAACAAATAACAGAATATAAAACATTTATTGGGGGTAAATTTAATTATTGTTAAAACAAACAAACAAAAATAAACAAAACAAATAACAATATATGTCCACATATTTAACTATATATGTTAGCGAATAGTTAGTTGTCACATTACCTGACACACAGTGAAGATACACTTTTGTCACACATTTTTGCTACTTTAGCTAGAAACATTCACTCTGAAAACAATCTTCCTTTATCAAATACAGCAACTGATTATGATCGCATCCCCACAAGCTTTAACCATTTACAGAGAGCCCAGTGACCAGTGGAGGATCACACAGACACACAGTCATACAGAGTTAATCCAAGAAAGATCTTTAGTAAACATTCAGTTATTGCTGCCTACAATCTGAAGCACTTATAGATATTTTCATCACTGCTGTGATCTGATTAGACTTGATTTTGATTTGAATTTTGAATGAGAGAATGAAAGAGAAAAGAGAGAAGGAGTGGAGGGAGAAAGAGAGAGAGAGAGAGAGAGAGAGAGAGAGAGAGAGAGCAGAGGAGAGGAGAGGAGAGGTAGTCACAGTAAAAAGCAGGTCTGCTCCAGGTGGGACATGGTCATCGTGTTATTTTAAGAGAACAGAGAGAGAGAGAGAGAGAGAGAGAGAGAGAGAAACAGCAGTTGTAAGGAGGGAATAAAGCAAGGAGAAGATGAATGTAGTTAATTAAGATGAGCAGGCAGGGAAGACAGTGCAGAATTACACAAACACTAATTAGAGTCTTCGTTAGGGGGCACAGAACGAGAGCAGCTCATCCATCATCACTACTCTCCTTCTCTCTCTCACTCTCTCTCATTCACTCTCTCACTCTCACTCTCTCTCCCTTGCTCTCTCACTCTCCCTCTGTCCTTCTCTCCCTCACTTTTTCACTCTTTCCCTCTCTCTCTCCCTCTCTTACTCACTCACTCACCCTCTATCTTTCTTTCTCTCCACCTCAGCCTCTCTCTCTCGCTCTCTCTCTCTCATGGCTCATGTCTCTTGCTCAGTAACTGGATCTGTCTGCTCCAGCCACTCCCTCTCTCTCTCTAACCTCTATAACTCCTTCTCTCTCTCTCCCCTCCCTCTCTCTCTCTAACCTCTGTCACTCCCTCTCTCTCTCCCCCTCACTTTCTCTAACCCTCTATAACTCCCTCTATCTCTCCCCTCCCTCTCTCTACCCTCTGTCTCTCTCTATCTCCCCTCAGTCTCTCTCTCTCTCTCTCTACCCTCTCTCTCTCTCTCTCTCTCTCTACCCTCCCTCTCTCTCTCTCTCTCCCCTCCCTCTCTCTCCCCTCAGTCTCTCTCTCTCTCTCTCCCCTCAGTCTCTCTCTCTCTCTCTCCCCTCAGTCTCTCTCTCTCTCTCTCCCCTCATGTTTCTCAGTTTCAA
>JAOYMR010000007.1:461815-481815 GCA_025802075.1 Tenebrosternarchus preto | reverse complement strand
TGTATTAAAAAAAATTGTTATGCATCAAACACAGCAACAACTGCATGTGTTAATCATCACCAGGAACAAATCTAATGTCGTTAGTGCATCTATCACTGCAGTTAGGCCTAATTTCCATATTTCATTTGCTATAATAATGGTATCCGATTTTTCCGATGTGTAATTAGAGACGCGCCTCGTTGTGCCGTTGTTGCCATGGTTCTGGGCTTCTATTCTGATGGGTCATTAGCTGCTTTAATAGGGTTCCTGGTGCACTGGATGGAGCTGCTCTCCTCAGAGCCCTTATGTCTTCAGAGAGCAGAGCTTCCATTCATTCTCCTCTCATCGCATAACGATCATATTTGTTCCATTGAAATATTAAGGACTCTAATGTCTTTCTTGAAGTTTTACTATTAGAAACTGGCAAATGACATTTCTGCCAGGGTCATTTTGTATGTGTGTGTGTGTGTGTGTGTGTGTGTGTGTGTGTGTGTGTGTGTGAGTGAAAAAGAGAGATAACAGGCACTCCATGGGTTCAGGAGTAGTGAGAAATGGTATTCTTGGTGAGCCCAGTCTCTCTGTCATTGCTTTGGGTAATTAATAGCTGTTAGTTAATTCTAGAACTCTACTGTGAGGTGCCACAACTGCTTTCTGAGGGGAGAAAATAGCTGAGAAAACCACTGTGTGATGCTTTTGACTGACCTTAATACTCAACCACACACACACACAGCAATTAAAGTAACCTGACAGAAGTCTAAGACGGACAGCTACAGGAAAGGGGCGGTAGTCTTATGCACTCAGACTCGCCCTCAGACTCTTCCTCAGGCCTTTCCATGCGCGTGTGCTGTTATGTCTTCACAAACAGAGGAGTTTAATGTCCGTGCTTCCCTTTGTGTCTAGATTTTTTTTTTTCTCACAGACACAAAAATCGTTCTAAGATTTTTCTGTAATGAATAATGTGCTAGAGTTTCAGTGGGCGGGTGTGGAGACAGAGGTGCATATGAAATCATGGGCTTTACTTCCTGGTTTCCTTTCATTTGCCTGGTTCCACTCTCTCATGCTGCCTTTCATCTCTATCTCCTCTCTTCCACCCTTTCATCCATTCTCCAAACCTTCTGTTCTCCCAGTCTCTCTGTTTCTCCTCCATCTGTGTCTCTCTTTCTCTCTCTCTCCCTTTTTCTCTCTCTCTTTCTCGATATTTAGGTTGATTTATTGCTTCTTGTTGGAAAGGCTGGCATTTTAATAACTCAAGTTCTCCTCACGAGAGCAAGGCGGGAGGGGGGTGTAGGGGGTTTATGGAAAAAAAACTTCCGTAAGCACAAAACAAACGTGGAAATCTGTTTCTGCTTGTTTTTGTCTCTCCTGTCATCTCCTGACTTTCCTTCCTCTCCTCTCCTGTCTCTCCTGTCCTCTTGTGTCCTCTCCTGTCTCTCCTGTCTGTCCTGTTCTCTCCAGTCCTCTCCTGTCTCTCCTGTTCTCTCCAGTCCTCTCCTGTCTCTCCTGTTGTCCCCTGTTCTCTCCTGTTCTCTCCAGTCCTCTCCAGTCTCTCCTGTTCTCTCCTGTTCTCTCCTGTTCTCTCCAGTCTCTCCTGTTCTCTCCTGTCTCTCCAGTCCTTTCCTGTTCTCTCCTGTTCTCTCCTGTCTCTCCTATTCTCTCCTGTTCTCTCCTGTCTCTCCAGTCCTCTCCTGTCTCTCCTGTTCTCCTCTGTTCTCTCCTGTTCTCTCCAGTCCTCCCCAGTCTCTCATGTTCTCTCCAGTCCTCTCCAGTCTCTCCTGTTCTCTCCTGTCTCTCCAGTCCTTTCCTGTTCTCTCCAGTCTCTCCTGTTCTCTCCTGTCTCTCCTGTCTCTCCAGTCCTCTCCTGTTTCCTTGTCTTTTGTGCCTCCATGTCTCCCTTGTCTTCCTGTCTCATTTCAAGTAGTGAAAATGGAGCAGGACTGTGCGTGTCTGTGTGTGTGTAGGTCTGCTTGTCTAAGTGTGTGTGTGTGTCTGTTGGTCTGCATGTTTGTCTGTGTATGTGTGTCTGTGTCTGTGTGTTTGTGGGTGCATGTGTGTGTGTGTTGGTCTGCTTGTCTAATTGCATATGGGCATGTGCTGATCTGATTGTCTAAGTGTGTGTGTGTGTGTGTTGGTCTGCTTGTCTAAGTGTGTATGTGTGTGTGTGTGTTTGTCTGCTTGTCTAAGTGTATGTGTGTGTGCGCATGTATTATGTCACTCTCCAGTAAGATGATGGAAACACTGTCCCTCTAGCCCTACCAAAGCCCAGCCCTGTCCTGTCCTGTCCTGTCCTACATGGCAAACGATGTAATGTGAGGGTGGAAAGTGGCCGGCAATGGAGAGATCTCCAACACTAAAGCAAGACTTTATATAGAGACCAATTATTCACACTGGTCATTAGAGAGAGGTATCACTTTTCCTCGTTTACTGAAAGGAGTGAGAGAGTGAGTGGAGCAAGGAGAGGGAAGGAGTGGGGGGAGAGGAGAAGGGAAAACGGGGAGTTGGGGAGAGAGGGGAGGGGGAGGGGAAGGGCAGGCAATCATTAGGAAGAGATCATTTTCCTTCTGTCTGTAATGAGCAACTGAGAGCACATAACAGAGAGAGAGAGAACAGACAAAGAAACTAAACAAATGGACAGGATAGACAGATGGACGGGATGGACAGATGGATGAACTGATGGATGGATGGATGGATGGATGAAGGATAAATAGATAGAGAGATAAAAGATGGACAGATTGACAGATGGATGGGACCAGTAGATGGATGGATGCTTGAAGGGTGAAGAAATGCATACTTTCTCATTCCTAGACAGAATCCAATTCTTTTCCATTACAACTAGATTATGCATATTCAAATGATATTCATTCTATAGTTTTCTCTGGTATTGTTTTTACATATGCATGAGCAATTAGCAAACTGCAAAAAGACAGAATGAATTATGAAACATAAACTGGGATTAACAAAAACACAGTGCATTAAAGTTTTTAATTAAACCTATTTATTATTTATTTAAAAAACACAGAAGGGGGTGTGTGGCAGACAATGCGGAGACTCCTGTACAGAGAGAGATGGGGGGGAAACGAGAAAATAGAAAAAATAGAGGAATGGAGGAACATCTGTGTAGTTTCTTAGTCTTCCTCTCTGCTGGTTCATCTCTTCTCTGTGTCCCCTCAGGGGACAAAAAACGTACTTTGGGTTCCCATCATTATAAGATGACCACTCCTTTTCTCCACACCTGGCCATTAACCATCCCACCTGAAACTGTCTCTCTTTCACACTTTCTCTTTGTCTGTCTCTCTGCTTCAGTCTGTTGTCTCTCTCTCTCTCTCTCGTTCTATCTATATATCCTCTCTGCTTCAAGTGCATCCTGCTTTTTGCTTTGTGCATCTGCCATGTTTTTAATAGAAGGTGGCAGGATTGTTCTGGATATGCCATTTGCTCTTTAGTCCTGTGAAGGCAGATGGCAGTGTGGGAGAGAGAGGACCCAACTCAGTGTGGGAGAGAGGGGACCCAACTCAGTGTGGGAGAGAGGGGACCCAACTCAGTGGGGGAGAGAGGGGACCCAACTCAGTGTGGGAGAGAGGGGACCCAACTCACCAGCGCTTCTCCACACGCCCTGATGCACTGGCCACACTGACCACCATATTGTACACTGGAGACGGAGAAGGAGACAGCGAGAGACTGCACTGATGACATGTGCGCACACACACACACACACATACACACACTCATGCATACGCACACACACATTCATGCATACACACACACTTGGCATTTGGGTTGTGTATATTAAGGATAGGCTGCCATGATCACCACACTGTATTAAACCACCAGTGTGATATTTGAACTGCTCTGTCAGAAGTGGCCGTTGCTACACAGGTCAAAATGAAAGGAACGAAAGAAAGAGCGGAAAGCTGGTGAGGCAAGGATGAGCACAGCAGGACAGACACTGTGGCTCTAAAGCATTTCTCCAGAGAGAAATTGAAAGAGAGACATTGTCATCTTAATGGGCCATTTTACTGTAAATAATAAAACAGGAATTAGTGGATCATCAGGAAAGGACCATGAATGCTTGTATGGAGCACAGAAACCAGGGAGGCAGAGAGCAGGAAGTGCAGAGGACAACGGCTTGTTCGGGAACTCTGGACCATGCCAGGAGAGACACGCTGGACCATACCAGGAGATACATGCTGGACCATGCCAGGAAAGACACGCTGGACCACGCCAGGAGAGACACGCTGGATCGTACCAGGAGAGACACGCTGGACCATACCAGGAAAGACGCGGAGGGACATGGAGGGTGTGGCAGGAAAGACAGGGAGGGGCTTGAGTATGGCAGAGACAGAGGGAGTATAGTGGGGCAGAAACAGGGAGAGAGTATAGTGGGGCAGAGACAGAGGGAGTTTGGGAGGAGGCCAGACAGGGAGGGAGGGGAAGCAAAAGCACATTTTTGTAAACAGGTCTCTATAGTAACGGATGCATAATTTGCTTGGTGGGAGTAAAAGGGGAAAAGAGAAGCATTTACCGACTCTGCTTGAACCCACCACTGTAATTACTGCATGGAGAGAACAAGAGAGGCAGGGAGGGACAAAGAAGAAAGAAAGGTAGAGAGAGAGAGAGAGAGAGAGAGAGAGAGAGAGAGAGAGAGAGAGAGAGAGAGAGAGGGAAGAAGAGATGGAAACATAGGCTAAATGCAAGCAGACATTGCTATGGATTAGTCCAGCTCTCTCTCATTTCCACAGCAGCTTCCTTGTGGTGCATGGAACACAACCCTGGAACCTGCAACTCTGGAACCAAAGATGGCATCTCTATGATAATCTCCTCCTGCTAGTACTTTAGACACAGTGACATGTGAGTGAACAGAGCTGCACCATACAGGAGCAGGAGCCCACACGGCTCCAGCAACCGCCATGTAATTCACTAGACCACAAAAATGAAGCCTGTTCTTCAATCCTAAAGCAAACACTTTGCCCTGGCGAAAGAACCACTGCCATGGAAACTGTAATGGGGTCAGTACTGGGGAGGTGGTCACCAAACTGTGGTGGGGTCAGTACTGGGGAGGTGGTCACCACACTGTGGTGGGGTCAGTACTGGGGGGGTGGTCCCCACACAGTGGTGGGGTCAGTACTGGGGAGGTGGTCCCCACACAGTGGTGGGGTCAGTACTGGGAGGGTGGTCCCCACACAGTGGTGGGGTCAGTACTGGGGAGGTGGTCCCCACACAGTGGTGGGGTCAGTACTGGGGGGGTGGTCCCCACACAGTGGTGGGGTCAGTACAGGGGAGGTGGTCACCACACTGTGGCGCTGGTGCACAGCAGAGCCGCTTCTTAATTAGCTGCAGGGTTCCATTACTGGTGTATAGAATCCAGGCAGTGAGTTGCATGTAACTGTGACTCAACAGCCAGGCTAATTTTGTGGGAGGTTTATTTTGCCTGTGTGTGTGTGTGTGTGTGTGTGTGTGTGTGTGTGTGTGTGTGTGCGGTTATTGTGTTATTGTGTGTATGAGAAGTAGATGGGGAAAAAATCAATGGTTTTCATCTGTTTGTTTCATCTCCCTGTGGCAAAATATCCATGTCCAGAATGTCTTCAATCTATTCAAACATCAGCATTTAGCTGAAACCTGTCAAACAGGGCTGTGATTCTTCATGAACACACACACGCAATATCATTCCACTGTCTGACAACATACACTGCATTACAGAAAGCCTACTTTTGTGTATGTGTGATTGTGTATGAGTGGAAAGTTTGTGTGTGTGTGTGTGTGTGTGTGTGTGTGTGTGTGTGTGTGTGTGTGTGTGTGTGCGTGTGCACACTCTGGTCAGTGGAGAAGCAAGTTAATTGCAGTATGGTGACTGGTGTGTACACTCTAGTTGATTACAGTACTATGGCTTTGGAGAAAGTGTGTGTGTGCGTGTGGGGGTGTGAATGTGTGTTTATTTGTTGCTGCCAGTCTGCGTTTACAGAGATAACAGGATTAACTGCCCCCCGATATCCGCTGTACAACAGGAATGAGAGAAATGATGGAGGAATGAGCGAAGAGAGAGGGGCAGAAGTGACACTGATAGGGTTGAAGAATTAACCGGGGGGAGGGGGGCAATAAGTCCCAGTTGATGGTTATGAGAGACTCGTCCAGACATCACTCACTTCAGCTGTCTGTCAGTCTGTCCTTAGCTCCAAGATCAATAAAGCCTTATAGAAAAGGAGCAGAACTTAAAGCACCGTCTGGTTCAGCAGGTAAAGTACCTCCAGCTCTTTCAGCTTCAGGGAGGATCATAGACAAGGTGACTGTTCTCCGTTTAGCCCCAATTGTTAATTACCTCAGCACTGCTGAGGCCTGAACACAGCAGCCGTGGTCCGTCCACATGGACCTCCTGTGCCCCTCTCTACATTTATATAAATCTGAGCTCCACGCGCTTGAACACATGACCTCCACAAGAGCTCACAGCTACAAACTACGGTTGACCTACTAAAAAAAAGAGCAAGTTTGGAAACCACTAGAGCAAATGGTGTAACCGTCAAAGAGAAGGAAAAGGTTTAACCCCACGTCACCAGCTACGTCACCACGTCAACACCTACGTCACCACGTCACCAGCTACATCACCAGCTACCTCTACACCCTTGTCATGTATCTGTGGCACCACAGTCGCGTTCTGTCGTTAATTACACGGTGCCGTCTGGGTTGTGGGAGGTTTGCTGAATCCTCTGAGGGAACCTCCGCTGTGTAAACATCTAATATTAATGATCAGAAAAGGGACATTAAGCCTCGCTGTCATGGTGCAAGGACTTGGAAGAACTGAAAGAGTTATAAAAGTTACCCACTGGCTGCCTACGTCATCGGCGAGAGTTTTCGCCTGCTGGTAAGAGCAATGGGCTTGCCGCCATGGTGACGTTAGCCACGTCGCATTACTCACGGCACGTGCCGGTAATTTAACACATAGATAATAACGAGGGACCACCAGCTGCCAGCACACATGGTGGTCACGGTGATTACTGCCTGAACACGTGCTCCCGTGGGAACTCTGTCTCCAGCAAGGCAAATTCATTCTGTCGTTTGCTCACCTATTCGTTCATCTCTCTCTTTCTCTCGTGCGCATACATACACACACTCCATATCCATATTCTCTCAATTCTTATTTCCCTCACTCATAGTGAGACTTATCTACACGTTACATGACCTATAATCGGCACAGAACCACAGGCCTGTGCATGCAGCAGGTCTTCCTAGAGCACGTATAATGAGGCCTGGATGGAGTGCTACTTGATTCTTCCTGTCACCTGTTCAAGAATTATTTCGAAGGTGAAGCATAAAGAAAGGCTACATGAAAAGTGAGAAAAACTGTAGGCCATCATGTAATGTATCCATAAGAGCTCATCGTATTCAGCCCTCACTCCTGGTCTAAGCCAATGTACACTCTAATAGAGCACACATTTACACATCTCTAGCTGAGAGTCTTCACTCTGTCCCCAACATCATAACCAAATGTAACTATTACTGCCTTCGTTCAAGAGAGTAAGAGTTATTTGTAAAAAAGCTTGGTTTAATAAGCACCATGATAGTGCACTAGTTTTTACATCCTTGACAGGCTCATATAAAATCAGCACAGCCTGAAACTTTGAAACTGCTAACATAGCTGCTTTATTCCAGTTCTAATTCATTAGGAGTTTGTTTGCTTTTTGAGCTTCTTATATGTGTGATTGCCAGTGCAGACCAAATGAAGGTAAAGCAATTCTCCTGCACTCTGCCCCATCTGTGATGGTTGCCTCTGTTTTGGATGGCTTTGTCCACCCTTCCAGTTCCCAAACATGAATCCTGACCACGCTGTCATTTTGCCAGCAGCTAGATTCCACCCATAATTAACCCATAATTTTGCTGGCAGAAGTTGGTATAAATGTAGTCTTGTTCTGAGTCCTTCTCATAATATGTACTGTCCAACGCATTTCTCAGTATTTTCCGTGTTGTTATTTGCAGATATCATCAGGTATGTTCATGTTGGTTAGACTGCAAATGTTTTTCACCCAAACCTGAATTCCATGTGCCTGCATACCAAGAACACTCTGTCAAGAACATCGGCAAAATTACCATTAGGAATGTAAGAATTCTTCCACCTGAGATTTAGAACATCAACATAATTCCTGTTGAAACATAAGTATGTGTTTGGCAGGGAAAAACCATCCATGGTTACTACAAAACATTAATGCTGGCAGGCACATGACCGTTTTGTGTGTCAATCACTATTAATGGCGCCAACACTGAAAGATTCCAGATTGGTGATAAGATTCCCAGGGGTTCCTGATTGGTTATAAGATTCCCAAGAGTTCCTGATTGGTTGAAAGATTCCCAGGGGTTCCCGATTGGCCTGTCAAAGTCCAACAGCATAATACACCTTGCTTCACTGTAAATGATTTGACTGAGAAAAAAATTATAACCGTTTCAGGCTTTGAGATGCAATCTAATCAAAAGCCAGACTCTGTGACTGACTCTCCCAGGTAGATCCCAAGGAGAACTGTAATTGCGTGACATAAAACTACAAGTTACCATGGCAATATGATGAGTGACAGAAAGGAATAGAACCTACAAGATGTCAGGGTTTCTCCACAGAACAGACAAAAGGCTTTTATGGATGGCAGAAAAAGTTAAAGAGAGGTACAGGGAAATATACGAAGAGTCACATTAGTGAGACGAGAAGTTAAAAACACAGTAAAAGACACAAGAATAAGTTTGCGGAGAGGAAACCAGCTACACCCACCCAGGTGCCCTGTTTGCTACCCAAACTAAGATACAAAAAAATTTACAAAATTATCTGGAGCTAAATATGGTACTAGAAGACACAAACTGCTATATTGAGAGGCTTGGAGTATGTGTTTCATGATTGGTGAAGAGGTACTAGAAGGATGGAGATGTTGAGAAGTTCTACCATACAGAGGAAGGCCTGGGTTTGTCCCCTAAATCCAGACCTAAGGAAGATAACAAGCAAGAGTCAGAATGCAAACAAGCATGAGCTTAGTTACTTTATAATAGAGTTTGAATCGGAGCAATTCAATCCACTGATAAAAGTATGAAAGATAATAGGAGCCAAGAGGTTGCCTTAAGGCCCTTTAATAAAGTTAATTAACCCAAGGGGGACTGTTAAGGATACATGGGAAAAATACTTAAAAGTAAAAGCAGGGAATAGATTTTCTGCAGTGTTTGAATAGCACACAAATCTGGAAGGCAGGAGGATAGTGTAAAAAAACGTGAGTTTGTTGTAAGTGTAAGACAATGAATGCAAGCATGTTTAGAATTTTACCAGTATTACAGGGGAAAGACAGGCGGTCTTTCCCCTGTAGTGAGGTGAGAAACCATAGGTTTGTTTTATATATATACTCGAGTACTTGATTTTTTGGTTGGTCTAAAGCCTGGATCAGTTATGCAAACACAAAAAACTGGTTGAGTATGACCTAATAGTGACTGTGGTTGAGTATTGTTTTGTGTATTTCGTTATGTTTAATGTGTATTAAAGTATAATTATCGCGTAAACTACTACCTGTAGAACAAAATCAGTGTCACGCGAGAGAAGAAGCTGCGCTTCATTCCATTACCCTGAGTACGACTATACATGCTACATTTCCGCCACTTCGTTTACTAAGATATTGCTTTTTGCGATATAATAGTCTAAATAAAATGTGGACAGAAGTCTACAAGTCTATAACTATTCTGAACACTGTTCATAACCAAAGTCAATGACTGCCCCGCCGACATTCTAAGCTATATGCTCTGACCACTATCAAGCTGTATGCACACACACCACCTCACAACTCGCCTCAAAAAACTATGACCCGTTGGCCCCACCCATAGTGTCCACTGATTGGTTATAAGTTTCTTTGACTCCTCCTTCGCACCGTGCCTCCTTGACCAGTTTCAGATGCCAGTGAAAATTAATCAACCAACTAAAGGAGCGTCAAATCACTGTCAACTATAAACGGCTATGATTAAAAGTACCCTGTAACAGTACTTTCATTATCTGCGATTAAGAGGCAACTTTCGAAATGTTACCAATGTTTTGCTTGACAAACTCAAGTTGGAATTACTTTTAAAGAAGAAGATATTTAATCTTCACTCCAAGTGTTTCGAAGCGCTTGACTCAAGATTGCCAGTGAAATATGTCAATACGCGGAAACGCCTAGATTTTCTCGGAGTACAGCCGTCCTGTAAAAAGTCTGGCATTATTTGAACTCGATGATCTAAGTTTTCAGACTACACGTAGCACCTGTTTTGTATGCCAGATGGTGTGTTTCAGTAGAAGACCTGAAACTTTCGAACGGATATTTTTGAGAATAGTGTTTCTGTCAAAAGGCGCTGATGACTTTTGCCAAAAGTGACTTTCAGCCAGTTCAGTTCTCTCACTGCCCCTTAAAACTTTATACTTCAACGCCGGCCCGTGATGGTTAGTTTTGGGCTGAGTGCAGCAATGCGTTTTGTGGAGTTTCCAGGACCTCCTGTAATACTCCGATTGGTGTTTCTGTTTATGTACGTACTTTCAAGTGCATTGGCAAAGAGGCACGTTGTCTACTGGAACTCCTCAAATACAAGGTAAGGCCATACGAGTTCTACTTCGACTGCAACGTAAATGGTGTCCGAGGAAAAGTAAAAAAAAGGATGTAAAGACTCGCTGCGTGCTGTATCTGCTATCGCGGTTACTGTTTGGTCCCAGTGACTTCATTACGCAAGCTACGCTATGATTTGCTTTGTTGAATGACGGACGGAGTTCGCTAACCTTACAAAAAGGTGCATATAGTGTTGCAATTTCAACCTGCAATGATCGCGCGCGCGCGCGCGCACACATTTGGTTGTGGGTTTGAGGGTTAGCCGTCTATCTGGCTCTGCAGAAATTTCATGTATGGTCGTTTATTACGTTGATGGGAGGATCACCTAACTGGCCAGGTGATACATGAGTGCTGATTGGCTGTCTTGGTTTTAAAAGGCCTGAAGGCTCAGCTCTGTCGCCCGTCTCTTGGACAGAAAGCAGATGGTCGTAATCGCTTTAGCTACACTGTATCTCGCTCTTCTACTCTCTCTCGCACGCACACACGTACGTACACAGGACTATATTTGCTCTGTATCATAATCAGATGTCATATAACGTCTGACCAGATGAAGAATTTCTTAAAAATTAATTAATTGCATGATTTTACTTATCTGTTAAAAACGTTTAATTGTTATTGCCGGAAAGTCTTTTTTAGTAATGCTATTAAAGTTAAGGCCTACGAAAAAAACAAAAAAACAAAAACAAATAAAACAGTACATTAATAATGCATGAGAAAGTCTAACATTGTGAGATGGCAAATTCGGATATTAATATTTAAATAGTTTATTATAAAATGTCATAAAAAATGCTGGAACACACAGATTTATTAGACTGCGCATTTTAGTTGTCATATAATATGTGTATATTTTGTTTTGAGCATGTATAAGGGAAAACTGCAAAACACAAAATCAAACTACTGACTGTGGAGCCAAACAGTCTGTCCCTAATCCTAATCCAGCCCAGTCAGAAGGAACACAGTAAGTGCAGGAGTAATGCCTGCGGTCTGATGGATGCTGAGCTGTGATTCTTACCGTTGGTCTTTCGTTCTTACACCTCTGTGCCGTTCCAGGCATTCACACCCACAGCTTGGTCATGTTTAGTCTTGTTGTGGCATAAAAAGTGGTTTGGTTCATCCAGATTCTTTAGGGCGAGTCTGTGAATGCAGGCTGGAGGGTTGGTCCAGAGCAGGCTTAAGACGGGGGGGGGTTAGAGACAAACTTCACCTCATGAAACATTCACAAATGAAAACCTCCCAGAATGTTAGAAAGTAGCAGGGAAAGATAAAAGTAATGGCCTCAAGTAAAGTAATAATTTCAATTTGCATAAAATAATGATTTTTCATTAGGCCAGTTCTGATATAAACTTCCAAAATGATAGGAACAAATAAGTGTCCCACAGTAGTGGGTGTTGAGTATGGTAGCAGACATTGTGCAGCTTCATGCTGTGAAAATGTACAGAGGCACATCTTTCTCTTTTCAAGTGGTATTGGCATCACTGTACGTACAAGTAGCTACGAGTGTTACAAAAAGCCATGCATCAACCTTGTGGCAGTAAAGTCACTCTTGACTTTGAACTGATGAGATGAAATGGAAAACATAAACACAACACAAAACAAACAAACAAAATCTCAGTTCACTGCAACAACTGTATCATCACCGGTGTTGGAACATTTTCAGCATTTGGGTGATCATGTAAAGAGCACAAAGCATTGGAGGAATAGGTTATTTTTTTCTGGTGCGGTTCGAATTACCGTAGGGCATCTTTTCTCCTAGGGAAATAGCACCCCTAGAAAAAGCCCCTCATCTGGCAGTACCCCTGGCAAGCGACGAGCTTGAAGTCAGTGCAGATCGGTACAAAGAAACGTGCCTGTGTATGTGTGTGTGTGTGTGTGTGTTTTCTTTCCCCTTTTGGTATCTCTCGGAGAGCAGAGTGTTTCCTAGAACATTCTTCACACCTCTACCCTGCTAGCATATCCATATCCATATCTATATTTGCCATAACGTAGGTCCAGTGCTTCCTCTTTTTGAACAGTTTGTTTTGTAATCTAGGCGTCTTTTTCCAGAGCGCCCAAGCGAGCTGGAGGATGTGATATGGGGCAGTTATCGTTCTTGCTCCGAGCCTGTCGGGCAGGTAAACTTTAGGACACGTACTTCTCCTTTATCTGCCCTGCGGCTTTTCCTTGCCGTATCCGTGCTCCTGCTCAGCCTCTCGTCCCTCTGCCTGGCGCTCCCCTTTGTGCAAAGGCGCTTGGGCATCTGTCAGGAATGGCACACTGTGGAACGGCGGGTGCTGACTGGCCACACACACCCAGACCAGCACTGCAAGCAAGAGAAATTGTTAGTTTACAACACCGGTGGCAAACAGGAGCCACGTGCACTTCGATATGCAAACGACCTAAATGTGTGTGTGTGTGTGTGTGTGTGTGTGTGTGTCTATTGTTTATAATGTCTCTGGCTCAGTGACTAAACAAGTTTGGACACATTTCTAATGCTCGTGAAATACCAGTATATGTTTTACCGCCTCCTTTTCACCCTTTGTTTTGTCCGGCTTGATGATAAAAAATCCGTCCAGTTTTTAAAAACATGTTTGTAAATTAATCATAAATTAATATACCAAGAGTAAAAGCGAGCGAGAATTTTAGTTTATTAAATTCGATTGAAGTCGGAGTAATTTCTGTTGTGTTTATGCATAATTGAGTCGATTGTCTTCGTTAATGCATGCGTAAAAGCGCGTCTGTTTTCTCTTTCACATACACACACACACACACACACTCACACACAGACACACTCACACAGAGCGTCTTCCTCTGGTGTTGATGTAACGGGCGTGACTGCGCGTCTTTGACGGCGTGGAGCGCGAGCGCACCCAGGCAAATGCACATTCAAATTAGCGGCTGAAAACCGACTGTAATTTCGCTCAATCAGAGCAGCTGTGATCGCGCCCGTGAGAACGCCTCGCACTTCGCGCGAACTTCCGTTGGCTAATTCTCACCGAATCTAACATTTCTTCCTCTTCCTTTTGTAAATTGTTGGTTACGAGAACCTGTGAGCTGTAATCAAAAAACCTACTTCTAAATAATCACTTTCTTGTCTTTTACCCCTGCCAGTAGTGTCTCTCGAAGCACAATAACCTCTCTCTGCCTCGGTGATTATTATCGTGTTGTTGACTTGGGTGTTATGGGTGGCGCATTGGGCACTGAAAATATTACTTTTTTGTTTGTTTGTTTAATGATTTTGTTTAATGAGTTTTTATTTTTTGCTTTTTAAATAAATTATAATAACATATATTATATTATATTATATTATATTATATTATATTATATTATATTATATTATACCGACAACAGCATTTGCGGAATTGAGTGCTTAAACATCCATGAAAGAGTGAGATTTACGGCATCAGTAAACAGTTCAGGTTAACAGTTTAACTCGCACATTTATTGGTCTCAACCACCTTCGGGGGCGGGGCGGGTGGGGGGGTTGTGTGCTTGTTTACATATAAGAAATGTATCCTCAAGAGGTGATGTATGTTTAGGCAAGTTACATATATAGTCTGTTAGGTGTTGGTCAGAGGGCATATATAAATGTTTTTTATTGGGGGGGGGGGGCATTTGGCCAAGGACTGGAAAAAAATGGAAGAGCCTGAAGGTTAAGGTTAGGATTAGGCTTCAGTGGGGTATGGCCTTGTTTAGTTTTAATAAAACAAAAGTCAAAAAGCCCCACGAAGACAGCAACACCAGACCGTGTGTGTGTGTGTGTGTGTGAGAGAGAGAGAGCGGCTGTGTGCACGTGTCCCTGTGCCTTTTTTTTAAATATGAGTTTCTTCTCTCCTCCAAAACTTCATCTATCACTCTTCAGTCTAAAGGACACCTGGTCCGCTGGGTATAGGGAAAGTTCAGAATCCCACAGAGCAATTTTTCAGGCCGCCTGCCTGCAGCTGTAGACGTGCTGGCCTACTACAAACTGTCCTCATGCAAACTGTGCAGATGCTAAATTTCCATTTCCAAGACATGGTGGCCTTTATTACTGTGGATGGGAAAACGATGATGAAATCAGCACAGACTCATGTGGTGTTTCACCTTGAGTCATTTTTTACAAGCAGACAGAGGAAAGGTCTAAACATGTAAACTCTTTAAGATTAGAATATTTTTGAATACATGCAGAAGATCTGTGGAGTGATTGGAGCAGTGTCAGGAACCCCTGTGTCCACCTTCACATTGTGAAGGAAGGGGTGGTGCGTTCTGTGTTCTCCGCACCACGAGTGTGTCTGGCTGATATTGATAACTGTTCCAACGTGCAGATGTTATCAACTCCATCGCACCATTATCACCCACCTCCATATTGACTGGAAGAGCTCCTTCCAGCAGGACCATGTCAATATCTTTTTTTCTGTCATCTGTAAATCTCATTGTGTGTGTGTGTGTGTGTGTCCATGCACACTGCTGCATCAGTAGAGCAGTGTTGTCTTGCTCCATTGCAAACACTGGCCTGAAAGTGTCTGTTGGGAGGTAAAATGAAAAATTAAAAAACATGTTTTTTTCCTCCCGTGTACTGATGCCATGTGCCTCACAGGAGCAAAAAATAGCCAGAGCTGTAACACAGATTGCCGGGTGTCTGTGGGTCTCCAGCTGCGAGGACTTCGGTTGTTTGGTCTGGATGCGCCGCATGTCGGTCTGAGAGAGCAGTTCGGTCTGATAGTGCGGCTCGACGTGCCTCCCTGCTCTGTTGCCTTGGCCTCGGCTCTGCCTGAACACGGTAAAAATGCAGCTCTCGTTTATACTTGCTCTTCAAAATGGCTGCTGTTCAAGTTGAGATGACGTCATTACAAGGAAGTGCTGGCCGTTGTGTTCGCTTTCAAAGGCGCAGGTTGGTAAAAGCCAATGGGAGCTTTGGGTCTGCAGGAGAGGAAAGACCCCCTCCTAATCAGGCTCCTTCCCCCTGCTACGGGGCCATTTCTCCACTCTGCCACACCACTGCTAAATGGCTGTTGATTGGGCTGTTGCGGTTGGAAGCCGTTGTCTGGAGCTGCGGGGGTCTTGCAGAATGTTGCTGTGTGTCTGAGCAACACGTGGTGCTTGATGTTAGCTGAAGTGTTTGTTCTGTTGTTCTAACCCTGAGTCTCACTGTCCTCTACCTTAAAACCACCTCAAACTCTGAGCACACACACACATGCATACACTCACACACACAGGAGCTAAAATATGTGGCAGCATTACTGTGCTTGTGAGATTATGTTAGCATGTCCAAGAGCTAGCAGAGATGTTACATTTACAGCATAGCCTGGATCAGTGTGTTTTTGTGTGTCTTTCAGTGTTATCTACGCAGGTTCTGGCTTTAAACAAGCTGCGTTCTCACACACATTCTACTCTGTGTACTGTTCTGCTCCTTCCAGGGTCATAACTTGACATCTCCGTTCGTCTGTCCTGTTTCCAAAGAGCTCCAGCATTGCTGGAGAGTTTCTCACACACTTCAGGTGTGTTTGAACACACCTGTTCCACGTTCAGGTGTGTTTCAATTGAGTATTCTGTATTTTATTGTATTATATCATATTACATTATATAGTCAAAGTTGCTTTTTTGCATCAACATTTACACAGCAAAGCACAAAGAATTTGACTGATGATTTGAATCTTGAAGCACCTTTATTATGGTATAGTTTTTGGCAATAAATGAGAAACGTCTGCTGAAGCATTACAGAAACAAAATTACATTTTTGGCACTTTCAACAAAGAGGCTTTTTCATATTTTGTAGGAACGTTTGTTCAACATTTTCTGGCATTCCTTGATTAAAAGTGAAAACTAAAAGGTGAGTTAGTGCAGAGGAAAACATATCAGGCTGGTCTTTTGAACCTACCAAGCTTTAAACTAAGAATCATATTCTATCAGCACCTCATTAGAGAGAAGTTAATCATACACCAGAATGCTAGAGTTATTGCTGTATCGGCCCAATCAGCTCGTTACACATTGCACAAGATCTGGCTTATCTCCTCAGTGTGATTGGCTGCAGTAAATCATGTGGAGAATAAAACGCCCTGCAGACATATGAGAATGGGTGGTCAGATGATTATTATTATTTCTCACCTAAAACAACATTGCATGTATGTAAACGGTGCACCACTGTCTCCCAAATACTGATGGGTACGTATAGCTGAAGGGTACATGTGTACTGTATGTATGTATATACTGTATGTATGTATATACAGCACAAAGATTTCAAGGTGTCAGGGTAAGGACGGCCTGGAGGAGCGTAAACTCTTCCAAACATTCGGAATATGTTAAAAAGGAGCTTAAGATATTTTGCTCCGGTTTCCCGTGTAATTACAGGGAATGTTGCAATGCTTCTGTAATATGAAGGCATCTTTTTGATATTGTCCATTTTGTATTTGCCTGGAAAATGCTTGCCCTATATGAGTTGTGGTTCTAGCAGTGAGTGAGCTCACATGACTGCACTTCTGGCCAGTGCTAACCTGAAGTTTAGTTTCTTATCTCTGTGTAAAAATAACTACACTGTCTTATCCGGAGGGAGGGGCCGATATTTGCTCCTGCCTGAGTCCATGCTTCCCTCTCGACTCCTTGAGCTTTGAGGCTTTTAAAATGTCCGTTCTATCCCTCTGAGTCCTACATCAGCCTGTGTCAGGCGGCAAACATTAATTTCATAGCTTTATGGTTACATGGGCAGTTCATGTTTCAATTTGTAATTCATCGTTCCCTTTTCCTCCCCATTAACCCCACTGTTCCAGCACAGCATCCTGCATCTCTCTCTCCCCCCCTCCTTCCTTCACTCCCCTGAGAGCCAAAAGGCATTGTGCTCCACCCCAGACGGATGGAGGGCAGAACAGAAAAGGCATTAGGGAGAAGTGGCGGAGAAAGAGTCAACAGATTTTCAGTTCCCTAAACAGCAGGGAGGCTCCTCAGGGAAGGAGGGAGAGAGAAGGAGAGGGAGCAGGAGAGAGGAGGGGAGAGAGAGGGAGAGGGAAGAAAATATATGAGCAGGTATTACTATCAGTGTCGGAGTATAAGAGTGATGAGGGAACACCCACAACACAGGGTTTCTCAGCCTTAAGGGAGGTTATTTTGGGAAGTGCATCAGGGAAGATGTTTTGAGCTTACAGCCTGGTGTGTGTGTGTGTGTGTGTGTGTTTCTGCAATAATACATTTGTTTAGTATGGCTAAATAATTGTGTGTGTTTTAGATGTTTGTAGAAACTACTTAATTATATAATAACTGGTTCATATATGTAATTCATCTCTAATTGGTTAGAATGTGTATGAGATGGGGATAATGAGAGGTTTGTGTGTGTGTGTGTGTGTGTGTGTGTGTTTGGTATGAGTGGTATGTTGGGAGTGCTGTGTCAGATTGCCTCAGACACCAGTCGGTTTTAATAAGGAGCGGAGTTTCAGGAACATGTATGTTCCTGCATGGCTCTGACTGAAGGCACTTGTGTTCACAGGGGTTACACACGTTTGTAGGTTTGGGTGCATTATAAAACAAGAAGCATAAAATCTAGCGTCCTGTGAATATTCAGGATGTTAAAATGGATCCCCGTGCGCACATGGGCACGTGTGTAAGTACGGAGCAGTCGAAGCAGGGCAGTTTGACGTAAGCACTATTTGTCAGGCGGACCTGGCTGGTGAAGTGTCTGCTCTATAGAACAGCGCACATCTCCCGGCCTTGGAATAAAAAACCGCTCACGCAGGCCCGCCTCGCCCGCGTTATTATGGGGGAAATTGAAGCAGACAAATATTTCATTTGTCGGTTCTGAAATTAAATGAGTGGCGGAAAATCAGCGCGGATGGAATTTGCATTGAACGTGCAGCGAGAGGAAAGAATCCGCTCAGACCACACGGACCACATTCATTTCCTGTCTTGTTCTCCCCTCCTTTACGTCTCGGGCGCTTCGTTGGCGTGCGCACATACAGGCACCTGAACAGAGCGGGGCGGGACAGTCGTTTGTGCGGTGCACACGGCGAGTGGAGGCAGATCTCACTCTGCTCTTTCAAGTTCGTCTTCTGCTGAAGGGGCATCACAACGTCTAGCGCTGTCTTCCTGCCGTGTTCGACCTATCTGCGGCTTTGTTAATTAGACTTAAGTACTACAGTGACTTTGCTCCTGTCCAGGGTGGTGCTGATGCATAGAGGGGCAGGTGTAGATCCTTTCAGGAATCACTGGCCTTCCGTCAGGAAGGCTAAAAGTGAGGAGGCAGCATGTAGAAGCTTAATTGCTATCACAGGCTGTCTGGGATGGAGAAACCTCCTCATGGGAAAAGGCTTTTTAAAACATATTTTCATGAGGCCTTTTCCTCATCTTTTTTTGTTGAAAAAAATGATGATGCCTCTCTGTATAATTTTCTACTCAAGCCATATGTTTTTGAGGTTGCCTTTTGTTTATCAGTATGTTCGAATTCCATTGTGAGTGAGCAGAATTGTACATTTTGCCGTAAGACACAAACCGATAAAGAGTGAGTGTGTGTTTGTCCTGGAGGAACCTCACTGTTTGGGTGTTAAAATGCATGTCACATTCTCTGTTTCTCTTCATAGCCTCTCAGAACCTGTGTCCTAATACATGGTGTAGATGTTATTGTTTTCAACTCAGTCACTCTTTTGGCATTTGTTTGAGCTGTTTCTTTCTGTTCCTGGTCCTGTTTGTTAAAGGTAACCTAAGCTGCAGCACAGATATTGCTGTGTGTTGGAATCAGTTTCTTTTTTGCCTTCCTCCGGGGGAAGCGGGATACACAGCTGGGTACTGCTGGGCCACTGGGTACTGCTGGGCCACTGGGCGCGAGCGTCGCTGGGTGCTGGGTTATGGTTATGGAGTGCTGGCATCTTCACCTCCTCCACAGTGCTGAGGTCGGAGGCACTGCCATCTCCGTCATCTCCTCCACTTCAAACTAGCAGCCTGGACCATCTGGATGGAGAGGATGGAGTGGGTGGAGAAGATGGAGGGGCTGCAGAATGGGGATGTGTGTGTAAAAGAAACAGGCAGATTCGTTACATGACAGTGACTGTGAAAGACTTTAAATAAACACTGAGAGAGAGAAAGAGAGAGAGGGAGGACAAGAAGGGGGGATGGATAATGGGAAGTACAGATGAGTGAGAGCGCATGAGGGAAAAAGAAGAGAGGAGAGAGAGAGTGAGAAGTGAGACAGACATGTTTGATGAGGAGAGGAAGTGAGTGGGGGGGCAGGACTTTATTAAAACCCTGCAAATGCCACAAAAAAGGAGGATGAGTGACAGGGAGACAGAGGGAGAATGAGCAGGAGGACAAAGCACCACTGGGGAGGAGAGGAGCCATTCCTCTACCCTGATCGCACCGTGGACCAAACCATGGCCTTTGTGTGTGTGTGTGTGTGTGTGTGTGTGTGTGTGTGTGTTGGGGGGGGGGGGGGTTACCGGGGGGGGTATTTTTATTGTTTTTAGAGAGAACCTAGTGCTGGATAGCCTAATTAAAAATTATACAGCACACCCG
>JAOYMR010000007.1:443548-453907 GCA_025802075.1 Tenebrosternarchus preto | reverse complement strand
CCCCATCCATACCACCCCCCCAAGGCATCTTCCCTCAGCTGCCCTCACCCCCCCACCAGGGCGTCTTCCCTCAGCTGCTGACTGGTGTTTTGTCACTGGCTGCTGCTGATAAAAATGCATGTGCACACATTTCTCCCTGAACACGTGCTCTTCCCTGACGAGTCCCTCTCGTAACACTGGGTACAGCATCCTGGAGAGACACTGGATTATTCACTCCTGCAACATAAACGCCTCTCACCCACAAATTCACACACCTCCCCCCAACTCTCACTCACTAATACCTGTCTACCTGAATAACAGAGGCCCTGTCCCTCTGTGTGCCACTGTGGTTTCTCCCCAGGCTTGGATGCAGCTGTATCATAAGTCCTGTCTGCACCTGCCATTAACGTGCGTCCTTAGCAAAAGGATCGTACGGGAACAGCACCAAGTACACGTGTGAATGGGGTATAATATAATAATATAATCCAATCATCTGAGCCACTTTCTGGGTGTCTCTGGAACACATCAGGCCGTGTTTCGTCTGTAGTGTGAACGGTAATGGTCTCCTCTCCTCTCCTAGCAGACCACGCGATCAAACAGTTTGCAACAGCCTATTTTAATATGTGAGCAAGGATTCACAGTACATTCCTATCAGGGAAAATAAATGCAGCGGAAGTACGACGTAGTAAAATGGCCATGGCACTTCCTTCAGCACTTCCTTCAGTACTTCCTTCAGTAGAAGTTGCTAGATTAGATCCCCAGCCATTGCTCCAGGCGCATTCAAAATGGCAGGTAATCAGCTCTGCGTGATCGGATCAGCCAAGAGCACATTAATGCCCAGCACAAGCATTGCCAGAAAAAATGATCATTTTCATCAGCTGCGTTCTCATGTGCCAGAGCCCCTTGATGCGCTAATACACAACTAATACACAACTAATACACAACTAATACACAACTAATACACAACTCCTGCATGGTGACAGTTTCCTTGGAGAAACGGAGGTGCAAGGCATTGGTGAGTAACAGAACCTGCGATCTAAGGCTCAGTCCCATTTCACCCCTTGCCCCTAGCACTTAGCCCTACACCCCCCCACCCCCTTCACGTCTAGGTGTTGGGTGTCCTGATTCTTGTTTAGAAGGAAGGATGGGGCAAATTGTTAGGCTCTGCAAAATAGAGATTTTTAGAGGTTCACTATAAACACTGTTTGGTGAGAATTTTCTCAGAATGTCAGAATCACCAGCAAGATGATTGTGCAAGCAGCCAAAGAAATCCATAAATCAAAGTATTGTTAATAAACATATTAAATGTTGTTACTGATATGTGCATGACAATCCTTTTGATATTCCCCCCCCCCCGATGCTCAGCTTTGTCTCTCCTCTAATATCAGTGCAGTCAAGCTTTTAAAACATTTGGTGATCATTTGATACTGAAATTTAAGTTGTGAGTGACAACAGCAGTCAATAACAAAAGCACTGTAGCCCTCACAAGAGCTCATCACAGCTGAGGACAGCATGTCTGAAAAAAACTTTAAATTTGCATAAAAATCATGAACTACAATTACTGATGATGTGTTGGGTTCTATTTTGTAGGGGAAGATTTCTCCCTTGTAACTCCAGTGAGCGGGATGACACTCAAAATGAGCATTATGGGTAAAACTAAGAAATGGGATTGGGCCTAAGAGGGCATGAGACAGAGAGAGGTGGAGGATGTAGATTGATAGGTATACGCTGTCTGGTCACTGTCTGGAAGGACAACTTCACTTACTTCAGCTTTTGCGCACAGAGCACATTTTTATTCTTGCTTCTTTCACAACGTCCCCTCAGGAAAACAAGTCAAAAGAAACAACGCCACCACCCTCTTTTCCTCTTGCTTTTTGGCTCTTTTCAACGCTCGATCTTGATGTCATTCAGCTCACTGGACCTGTGAATTATTTCACACCGGCCCCTGAAATTTCTTTTTCTGAGACGCCCTTCTAGGGATAACTTCCCGCTCTAAATTTGTTTAGCCGAACAATTTTACGTACACGTGTGTATGTTTTCTGAGTGCAGAGGTTGTTGGATTTTTACCCACGCGTCGCTGTACTAGAATCGAGATAATAAAGTGTGTGTGTGTGTGTGTGTTAAATGTTGTGAAGCTCGGGTGCGTCGAACGCAGACGCAATTGATCAGCAGTCCTTGTCCGACTCGCCTTTGACGGATTCCCGCTCGTTCGAGCCTGTCGTGCGGATTGATCATCAATACACCGTAACAGTCATCGATCAGGCAGTCGCTCGGTGACACGCTTACTCAGTGGTACTGTGGTGGAAGGCGAGCGCTGTAAACCAACCTCTCACCTCTTATCTTCCCCACTCGTGATTCTGGTTAAAGGCCTCTTGGATTGCGCAGCGAAGCCGGCTTCTACCGTGAAAATTCTGTCTGTTTCATGTCGGCGAAATTACTGCTTGGACAATAATAGCTCTACCTCTAAGCTTAGCTTCACTGCTTCCGTTCAGGTTTTACCGTTTGCCTAGTTATATTATTATCACATAATTACACATGGCCCACCTTCCACTCACATATTTTTAAGCCTGTGTAATCATTGCTGGCTGCAGTACTGAACGCACAGAAACCTCTGTAATTACTTATATACAGAGCTATTACTGGCCACGATATCCTCAGTTAGTTAAGTAGGTTTCAGCCTAAATTCATATGCTTCAAGCCTAGACGCTTTGAACAAATAAGCAAGATATCGCTGGAAACTGAATACATTCGGACACGTATATAAAATCTTTTCCGATGAGCATTTTTAGGTTGTGCTTTTTTATTGCGAGTATTTAATCAACGATAGGTTTTCTTGAATTAAGCGCCCTCTTAAATGTCGGTTAAAAACGAAGAATGACTGGATAGGACTGAGATTGCAAATGTTTGTAAATATGACATTTAGGCTGTCGGTTACCACGATGGGTGGGGAATAGTAACAAATAACATAGTCTATAGCAAGCAACATTGTACTTTTCATCGTGTAATAAACTGTAAGGGATGTTCCAGTGACTCCCCCACACACGTTCTGGATTTTTCGACAAATGGGCCATAGCACACCTCAGCTGCGGTGAGAGCTTGTTGGATACCTAGTTTAGTGTTTCTTTTATAACTTTCTCTCTTTTTCTCCCAGTCGTCACCCCCTTCCCCCTTCCTCACCTGCACTTGGACTCCTCCATCTGTCTCCACATCTCCCTCGCTCCCTCTCTCTGCTCTTTCATTAGCCTTTTTCTGTCTTCTCTGCGTCCACCCACTTAACTTGGGATGACCCCCCCCTCTTCCGCTTTCCTTCCTCTTTGCAATCCCTCTTCCTTTCTCTTTTAGTCTACTTGCTCTCCACTGAGTTCTCTCTCTCTCTCTCTCTCTCTCTCTCTCTCTCTCTCTCTCTCTCTCTCTCTCTCTCTCTCTCTTACTCTGCTCTGTCGCATTTTCTTAAAGAGCTGCAGTGGCAGACCTGGTCAGACCGTCTCACTCTCATATCCTCTCACGTATTTTCTTCTTTCTTTTTTGTGGCTGCGTGCATCCCTTGCTTTCTCTCTCTCTCTCTCTCTCTCTCTCTCTCTCTAGCACACACACATGCACATACTCATGTACTGCACACACACTTGTGGTGCAAAAAAAGACCAATTAAAATCCATCTTGTCTTCTTGCTGTCTCCCACCAAACTCTCTCCAGGGTGACTAATTAAAATAGAAACCCCCACCCTTCTTTTCCTCCCTCTCTCTCTCTCTCTCTCTCTCTCTCTCTCTCTCTCTCTCTCTCTCTCTCTCTCTCTGTCAGTCCTCTCCTCTGTGTCCTGCCTCCCCTGTTTTCTAACCCCTTTTCTATCCTTCCTGCTGTCCTCTGCTCTTTGTTCTTTTCTCTGGACGTTGGATCTTTTTTGGGGTTTTGCACTGTGAAATGCAACTTTCTTGATCTCTGTTGTGGCCAGTGGTTTGAAAGTCTGCTGACCTCTATCTGTCTGTCTACCTGCCTGTCTGTCTTCGTTCCTTCCTGTATATCTGCATGTCTGAGTCTTTGTCTCTCTCACACTCACACTCACTTTGTCTCTCCCTCTTTCTAATTGTTAGTAAATTTTTAACATCTATTAAAAGGCAAGTGTGTGCAAACATTTCAGAGCATTCCTAAACCCAATCCACAAGAAGGCTATTGGATGCTAATGTTTTCTTATTAGTGGGGCTTCACTTTTACTTCTGGTGGGGAGAGGGGCGTGCACAAGTGTGTATACGTGTCAGTCATGCTCGCTAATTAGCATATAGCTACTACAAACTCAAATTCCAACGTAACTATTCTGCAACTCCCGTGGCCTCAAACTCTTTTTTTTCTCACAAAGGTCATTATAAGCAACTACTTAGTTTAATTAGTTTCAGAATTGTTTCACACTGGTAAGTTTATGTTGCTTCCAGCGCCTGCTTGTGATACACCTCTGATATGTCTTCAGCACAGGTCTGTGTGGGTGTGAAGAGAAGAGTGGACTGACCAATCACTGCTGCTATTGAGGCAACCATGCAAACTTTGAACTCAGTGATTCAGAGCAAATGTGTTCCATGTGATTTACAGATATCTGGGTCATATGACCGGGGGGGGGGGCATCTAATGACTATGGCTATGAATCCTTATTGTGATAGAAATATACCCACAGATTTATATCTTACCTCCCTCTCTTGATCATTCCCTCTCTCTCTCTCTCTCTCTCTTGGTCATTCCCTCTCTCCCTCTCTTTTGGTTATTCCCTCTCTCTCTCTCTCTCTCTCTCTTTTGGTTATTCCCTCTCTCTCTCTCTCTCTCTCTCTCTCTTTTGGTTAATCCCCCTCTCTCTCTCTCTCTTGCTTGGTCATTCTCTCTCTCTCTCTCTCTCTCTCTCCCTCTCTTTTGGTTATTCCCTCTCTCTCTCTCTCTCTCTCTCTCTCTCTTTTGGTTATCCCCCCCTCTCTCTCTCTCTCTCTTGGTTATTCCCTCTCTCTCTCTCTCTTGCTTGGTTATTCCCCTTCTCTCTCTTCTCTCTCTCTCACCCAGACTAACGAGTGATGACTACTCGCTCCAGGTGATGATGAATGACTACTTGGACATCCTGTGTCCCCACTACCCACCTGATTCGTCGTTGCCAGGACCTCCGGAGACGCTGGCTCTGTATCTAGCAGCTGAAGCTCAGTTCCGCGGTTGCCAGGAGACCAAGGGTGCCATAAAGAGATGGGAATGCAACAAGCCGCATGACCCCTACGGTCCCATCAGGTTCACAGAAAAGATCCAGCGTTTCACACCTTTCTCGATGGGCACCGAGTTTGTCCCTGGACACCACTACTACTACAGCTGTAAGTTTGTCCCTGGACACCACTACTACTACAGCTGTAAGTGAGCATTTTCGGGGGTTTCCTGTGCACAGTGGTGAGGGTGCCGTGTACTTACTTGTTCTTGTGTTCTTGTGAGGCCTAATCTTTTGTGGTTACAGTTAGGGTTGTGGTTAGGTTTAGGCCCTGGATTACAGATAGGATTTAGGATTAGTTTAGGTCAGAGAGACTAAAGTGTGCTAGAGGTGTTCCATAGTGTAGATTATATTCTCCCCTTTGCTGTTCTCAACATACAGCACCAAAGGAGCCACCTAAAAAATTCTTCCTTGTACACGCCCCAGCTCCCCCTGAGTATTAAAAAAAGGTGCTGTGTTTTTGTCTGGTATAAGATCGTAAAAGCTTCAGTGAGGTGAGAAGCATGATGGTGGTGAGATGAGATGATGGGGAGAGAGAGCAACACAAGGGAACAGAGAGAGAGCAACACAAGAGCAGGGAGAGATCAACACAAGGGAACAGAAACAGATCAGCACAAGGGAACAGAGAGAGAGCAACACAAGGGCAAGGAAATGGAGAAAAGCAGACAAAAGGTGATTTGCGAGCAGAAAGGTGTTGCAGAATAAGTGAAGGTGATGAAAGGGCAGAAGTGGGGATGGAGAGAAAGGATGGCATTCACAGAAATGTGGCACGGGTCATCTAAGGTGAGAGAGGGCGGGTGCAAAAGGGAAGACACGGGTGGGGGTGTCTTTACATAAATTACTGTTCTGGTGAGTGGAACAATAGAGCGCATTCAAGTATTAGACCCAACACACAGCAGAGACCCTATTGTGATTGTGTGTGTGTGTGTGTGTTCCCCCATTTAAACAATGGGGATCAATCAAAGATCATGTAATGATGTGTTAGTGTAACAGTTAAACTCAGAGTCCCATGCAAAAAATGAAATGATCAGTGCATTCATTCTAAATTTGTTCTTGGGTGTAGTGTGTGTCTGGTCTCTGAGTTTAAAAGCTATGAGTATTTAGTGAAAATGTGTATCTGAATGAGCTTTTGGTAAGTCTGAAATGCTTTACCAAAACAGAATGCCTCTTTTTACCCACAATCCTTAGCAGTGGCCCCTTCTGCTTGGGTCAGTTGTGGTTTTCCTTGGCTTTCTGTTCTTAAAGATGTTCTATATAAATCCTCATACTCTCAAACATATTTGATCTCATGTCCTAAAGACACACACACACACGGCCTGGCCAGAGTCAGACAGTCTCATTTGTGTCAGTTTGAATTCGGTGCAGGCCGCTGCTACAGTGTTCGTTACCAAAATGGCCATTATAGATGTACAGTTATGAGCAGCCCAATTAAACTGCTCTTCGACATATAACATTTAACTCAGCGCCATTGATCAGATCCTGGGAAAGTTTATGTTCATCTTAAACTCCAGACGTATTATTCAGTTATGAATCCCAAGGCATCAATAACCAGTTGGAATTATTCAGTAACAAGTCCTGTATGAAAATATATTTAGTTGTAGGAGTTTCCATGTCCACTCCAGTCAGTGTTCTTAGAGTGTAATGAGTTAATGTAGTGCATAATCTGTAATCTGTATGTGTCTTCACAGTGGCCTTCAGAATAATTGGCACCCTTGTTTTAAAAAGATAATCATTATTTAAGCTTTTTTTTTGTGTGGAATCAATGATACTATATATCCTAAAAAGCTACATTTTGTGTATATTGCTACAAAGCTGTAGTTTGCCTCTTTGGATCACAGGACCCAGTTGCAAAGTTCCAGTGATGTTTCCTCCGACTGCTCAGTTCTGTTTCTGTAGACTTTCGTCTGCCTCTCTGCACAATAGTTTGTGTTGACTGAGGTGGCACCTGACTGGAGTTTTTGGGGACTCTGTGACCCCAGGATCCAAACAGTTCCTGCAGTTGAGGAAGTGCCTGAGAAATCCTTGGGGAATGCTTTGCTTCTTGAAAAACTATGCCCCCTATATATGGAGGAAAAATTCACCAATGTCCTCTTTTAGGCAGGCTGGTCACAGCACTAGGTGTATGAAACTTCTTAATTATTGCCCTAGTAGTAGACACGAGTGTGAAGCTATTTTCAGGCGTGAAGCTATTTTTAAAAGCTAATTTTAAAATTGTCTGATTTGTGAAGGTCAGGCCCCTTTGGTCTCACTGTGTTTGTGTGTTTTTCCTATTTTCCTCATGATGCTGGGAGTCATCTCATGGTTTATTATCTCATGGTTTATGGAAAGATGGACTGAAGTGCACGTTTGCTGAACAGCTTCGCATGAGTCAGGTGTACTTAAAAGGTTCAAATATGAATAGTAAAGTTTGTTAATTAGATTTTGTTCATAAGAACTGGAGTGCCAATAATTGTGTATCTGAAACAAATTCAATAAATTGTACTGCATGTAAATATTTTATTATTTGTTTTTTATTTTCAGTGTAATACCAAAATGTTGAACAAAAAGGCATATTTTTAGTAGCCTAGTTTTTCTTACCAAGAGTACCAGTAATTCTGGAGTACATTGTAAAACATGTTTTACACATACAAAGTATACTGATATGACTCTTCTCCAAATATCTGGTTTTATAATTGCACATCATATACTCCAGTGCTTGTACTGGTACATGAAATGGCTGGAATTTGGTGCTGTATTAGCCATTGCATTTATGCTGGAAATATTCCAGCTAATATCGTTAGCCCAAAAGCGGGCTGTTTTCTCTCTTAAAGTTCTCATTAACATTAACTTCATTAAGCTGTTGTAGGGGAAGGAGTTTGAGAATGTGCTAGCTATGCTAACGCTCCGCTAGGCTTGATGAAGGACTAACTAGAACATTTTCTGCTGGAACAGTTTCGGCGGCGCGTATGTGATGACGCTAATCGATTCGGTTTGGCTGAGCTAGTTAGCGTCTCTGCCCCATGAATGCAGCGGTTAATTGGTGGAAATTCCAGGCTCTCATCTTGCTGTGCAGTGTAATCTGTGCTGTGTTTGCCTCAATATCTATTGATTTTTTCCCCATATGGCTGTGATGTGAGGTCTCCTTTATACTGAATTTCATCAGTGTAAAGAAAAAAACCTTCACTGTTTATAAAGCGACGGCTAAAATAAAAGTATTACAGCTATGATTGGTGTGAGGAAGGAATACTATGGTATAAAAAAAAAACTAATATATATATGCCCATCTCCTCATGAGCTATTAGTTGCATGGTTTACTCAACTTGATTCATTTACATACAACTTGGTTCCTACTTAAAACAAATATACAATGTAAGACCAGTGTAATAAACTGTTTGAGAATTGTTGCTTTTTCTTCTTTTAAGATCTGCAGTGAATCATTTACGTAACACTGTATTCAGGCATATATTTGTGTATGAGTCATTTATGTAACAGAATTTATGCTGACAGAATATAGCTACATCAACTTCAGTGCTACCAGAAATCTAGTTTGATCCATGTAGACTACCTAACCTTAATGGATTATTGTTTCTCCTTTGTGTTTTGATTTGATTTTGATTTTTATGTATTTATTTGGGGGGACTGAGTTAGACAGGTTTATCTTTGTGGGAGAAAATCCTTGGGTGGTGACCTTTTTTAGTTCCTTTTGCAAAGCAGATATCAACTGTCACGCTTCTGTCCTCCACTCTCTCTCCCTCTCTTTCTCCCTCTCTCTGTCTCTCTCACTCCGTATCTTTCTCTCTCTCCCTCTCTCTCTTCCCTTTTTTTCTCTCTTTAGCTCTATCCACAGATGATGGACCTCCCCTTCCGTGTATGAAGTTGAAAGTCACTGTGTGCTGTCAGTCAAGTAAGTCCACTAGTCTTTTCATCCCTTCTTCCCTCCCCCCACTCACTTCTCCCTTCACCCGCCCCATTACCCCACCTATCGCACTCCCCGAAAACCCACATTCTCCGCACGCAGTCCCCTCCTTTATCTCCACCCTCTCCTCTCCTTTATCTCCACCCTCTCCCCTCCCTCTCTTTCTCTTCATTTCTATCCCACAGTTTGGGTATCGCCTTTCTCTCACCAAATGGTCAGAAAACCCTTTTTTTTTTTGTCTCTGTATCTCCACTGCATTACAGTTGGATTTAGTTACAATCACATCAAACATCATTTATTTTGAAAGTTTTTTTTTTTCCTCAGGTCTAGCCATAAAGTAATGAGAAACATTAAAGTAAATGTTACATCTTTTTCCAGTTTATTTAAATATATTTTTATTCATATGATTTGTTTAAATATACATATTTCTTTCCAAATCCTATTTTCCATTTAAATGCACTCAAATGAAAAAAATACTTGTATTTTAGTATACTTTGTAAATATTTTATCTTAAAAAAAAAAACTATTTTAACTATTTAAAATTCTGGGTTTTTGCAGCAAGAACAAACATTTTTTTGTTGTTGTTGTGTTTTTGTTGGTTTTTTTTATTGTTGCATGTCTCTCCCTCTCGCTCGCTCTCTCTCTCTCTCTCTCTCTCTATATATATATATATATATATATAATATATATACACACACACACACACACACACACACACACAACTCATATGTTTTTAATAGTAACAAAGACATTAATCTGATGGATTGTGCTTAAATTTGTTTCTAAGACAAATATAAATTGGTAAAGGTGCTGGCCTACATATACACTGATTTTCAAAACACTCACACATGCATGAACAATTAGTTGCAGATGCACCTTCAGCAAAAAGTTTTCTTTCAGAACCTTAGCACAAGTATTTCTTCAAGACTGATGGAAAAGCATCACAGGTGGCTGCCTGTGGACAGCTGGAGAACATCACTAGTGTGGAGCTGAGGAAAGGGTGGTTACTCTGAAGGATCTAAAATCTAAGATAAACAAATAGTGACTCTCACAGTATCACTTCATTGGTTTGATATGTTTCAGTTTTTTTATTGTAGAAAATACTAAAAATAAACAGTGAGTACTGTCCAACGCAGTGTAATGACTGCTACTGTGTGTATCTGTCTATCTATCTCTCTCTCTCTCTCTCTCCCTCTCTCTCTCTGGGGGGTGGACAGGATTCAGAGGACGCTGAGCTCACAGCGCAAATGTAACATTCTGCCCT
>JAOYMR010000007.1:418423-429775 GCA_025802075.1 Tenebrosternarchus preto | reverse complement strand
TCTGGATTTCGACGGCTTGTGGAGGTTGTTGGAGTCGGACTTGTATGTAGATAAATCCAGAAAGGATTTGGAGATATGATGGGTTATTTCCCATCATCTGTTTCTGTTAAACCTATTAGAAAGTATTCTTTAGCCTAAGTGGTGCTGTTTTAATTACCGCTTCCTTGCACGTGTTCGCTCAAGTATTCCCGTTCGTAAGAGAAAGACCAGCAAAATTGAACACAGCAAGGACTTTCTAGTCTAGGTGAGCTTCCTAGGCATGGAGGGTACACAGAGTTCTTGACATCCCAACAAGAAGTCTACCATAAGACAGCAAGAACTGAATTCCAAGGCTGTCTTGACTCCCAGCTTGTCGTGCAACTCTAAGGAAGTATACACATCTTCCCTGTCCAGTACTCTTTTGTTCCCTGAGTTGGAGGTTAATATACAGGAGAAGGCAGAGTCTCCTGATGCTAAGACTTTTTTCATGAATTTATCATCACACATACAGAATGTTGAGCTTTGGTGTCTCCCATCTGAGGTTTGCAATCTGCATGGGTATGATGGGGAGGGTTCCTCCGAGGGATTTATTTTACAAAGTCAGCTGTCCTTTCAGTATCTCCTTTGTTTGGAACCCCCTAGGTTTCTCAAGGTTCATTCATTGCTTCAGTTTCAGGAGTCGTGGGCATTACAACTTCATGGTTCGATGAACTTGATGAGATCAGCTAAGATGGCTCCACTAGAACCTGGAGTAGATAAAACCATGTAGACTAGATTTCCAAGCATTATGGATCTTAGTATGGCCTTGTACTTGCGAAGATAAACAAAACTTCCTACCTTCAATGGTTCCCCTTGGAACTTCTGGTCATACTCCCCATTCTGTTGTTGGCTGTGGCTTGCATCTTGACACTGTCATTCTCAAAAGCAACCTGAAGCCTCCTCTGGTGTTCTTTAAGTCAGATACACACTGAACAACCTTCTGACTCTTGCATTCTTCCCAACAAACAGTTCACAGGGAGTTGGGGTTCTTGACCGAACATCAAAAAATGAGGGGACTCCCTGGTGGTATGGTGAATGGTAGAATTATAGTTAAATAATAACTGGGGGAGGTACTCAGGCAAGAATCTCTTCGGATTATGAGAAAGGGTATGGAGGAGACCATGCATGGTGCAATTAAACCACTCACATTGGTATGTACCCCTGTGGATCGTACAGAGTAGTATGTGTCTTTTGGACTTCATACAAAGCACAGAACTGATAAACCAGAGCATTTCAAAACTTCGATCCTGATCAGAATGTACTTGCCTAGGAACACCATAATCAATAAAAACATTTTTTAAGCAGCACATTCACCACTGTAGAAACCCACTGGTCACGTGTAAGTATTACCTGTGTAAATTTTGCTAGTATCTCATTGGGTCAGGAGGCCAACAAATGGCTCATTGGAGCCCTTATCTCGAAGTGCAGTGGCTTAACCATTACACATATGTCACGCTGTTGACACCCCATTTTATGTCCCGACCCATACCTGGCCAATAACACCTTTGTCGCACCAGTTCCAAGGTCTGCTCAATGCCTTTGTGGCAGCGATTATCATGCAGTTGTTGTAAAACTTCCACTTTCAAATATTCTGGCAGAAGTAATTGTAAAATCTTCTCTTGCCCTTCTGATGGGAAGATCCATTGATACAAAATGCCATCCAACAGGACAATTTGGTCCCAGTGTCGTAGAAGCCCATGAACTGGTGCTGATAACTGATTTCTCTCTGTGGAACTCGGCCGTCTGCACTAATAACTGCATCCATCTGTTGAAGCTCTTTCACCTCTATACTGGTACTAGATGGTAATGCTGCAATAGCTATTTGAGTCACTGGAGGGTACAAATCTCCAGCAACAGTGCACCACAGTGCTGTGGGCAGCGCAGTTCCCCCTGAGTTGGCCTCTGTACCGACTGTGGGATTAAGGCACTGTCTGGACAAGGAACCAGTTTGTTCTTGTTTGTCCAGGCTGCCCGATAAAGGATGGTATACTGGAAGACAGAAAGTTGGGCAGCCCACCATTGCTCTGTGGCACCCAACTTTGCAGTCTCCAGATGACTCAAATACTCACAAACATTTCTGTCATGGCCCACTTTAGCCCCAAAAACTCCAACTTCATGGAGCTGTACAGTCTTTCTGGTGGACAAAGACTCCAAATACTCCGGCTGGTATACACAATGGATCATTTCCACCCTGTTCCTGAGACAGAACTGCCCCCAGGCCAAGATGACTGGCATCAACCTCTAAAATAAAAGGAAGGGAAAAGTCAGCGAAAGCAAGAATAGGGGCATTGATGAATTTCTCCTTCAACTCCTGGAAGCTGCTCTCACAGAGATCAGACCAGGCCTGCTGCAATAATTGCCTCTTCCCCTTCCGTGTCTTTATCTGGCCCTGTTCAGCCACTAGGAAATGCAGAGGGGCTGCTAATTTAGAAAACCCTGCCACAAAATGCCTATAATAACTGCCAAAACCCAGGAAAGAGCACAATTCTGCCACATTAGTTGTGCACGGCCAATGGGCAACCTTTTCAGTGTCAGTGGAAACCTTACTGGAATACTGAAATCTTGCTGTTAAGAGAACGACAATCACACACAAATGTTTTCACCAGAACAATGAGAGAGACAAAAAGGCTACTAGTATCCCGGATCAACTGGCTATAAGTAATATGAGCCTTCACAGAATCATAGTCACAAGGGGGATGCGCTGACACTGATTTGGGGGTGGGGTTTGAACCAGCAACCTTCAGATTACTAGTCAAGTGCCTTAACCAGTGAGCTACCACTGTAGACAAACACCAAACTATAATAAAGTCCAGGCAGGGGTGTTGCAAAGGCCTCGATCCAGTTAATTAATCCTCCATCTGCGTCTGGACAAGTAGGAGGTGGTTGGTCTGGGGCAAGTAGCAGGAGAGCCTCAGCAATCTTTACTTAGTATCAGGCCAGATGGGGGACAGCCATTAGCTCGGTAAAAGTAAAGCGAGACACTTGGTTCTGTATGGGACAAGATGTTTGCTCCTGATGGCGAGCCTTATCGGCTTGAAGCTGATCATGTACCAGAACTAACGCTAAATACCAGCTCTAATGCTAAATCCAATATATCCAGCTCGGTAGCTAAAAATCTAATCAAAATTTTAAAAAATTTAAAAGTTTGTTTATATAGTGCCTTTTTTTATGGATTTTATGGTATATTTAGACGCAGGTGCTGTGATCCCACCACTGCACACGTTCGCTCAAGTTTGTTGACGGTTGGGTGGAGGGATGCCAACGCCTCAGGGTGCCCCCAAGTCTGTGTTACCTTCTGGTTTTGTCCTTTTAGTTTGACTGTAATAGTTAATTGCCGGAGTTGCTGCCACACTTCTGAAACATCTATATTTTATGTCCCATACAGAACTGTCTCGCTTTACTTTTACCAAGCTAATGGCTATCCTTGGTACTAAGTAAGGCTTGATGAGGCTCTCCTGCTACCTGCCCCGGACCAAGTTCAAGTTTATTTATTTTTATAGCGCTTTTCACAACAGACGTTGTCTCAAAGCAGCTTTACAAATGTCCGAGTCCAAGCCCCCAGTGAGCAAGCCAAGGGCGACAGTGGCAAGGAAAAACTCCCTAAGGCATGAGGAAGAAACCTTGAGAGGAACCAATACTCAAAGGGGGGGGCCATCCTCTTCTGGCCGACCAACCACCTCCTACTTATCCAGATGCAGTTGGAGGATTAATCAACTGCATGGAGGCCCTTATCAGCACCCCTGGTCCCCCCAACCCCGCTGTAACACAGCCCCGGGCTTTATATTATAGTTTATAATTTACTGATCTGTGTTTTTTATATATTTATTTTGTTGTCGTGGTGACCAATGTTGGCCAGAAGTGGATGGGCACCCCCCCTAGAGTCTTGGTTCCTCCCAATGTTTCTTCCTCATGCTCACTGGAGTTTTTCCTTGCCACTATCGCCCTGGGCTTGCTCACTGGGGACTTGGACTCGGACACTTGTAAAGCTGCTTTGTGACAACATCTGTTGTAAAGGGTGCTCTATAAATAAACTTGATTTGATTTGATTTGTATTCCTTAGCTTGCTAATACTGTGTAAGTGAAGAAAAGCTAGTAATACTATCTATATATTTATCAGAGTCAAATACAACACCAAAATTTTTAGTAGCCGAGCCAGGTGCAATAGGGAAGTCAGTGAGATTTAGCATTAAATCTGACATTTTCTGTCTTGTGGCCTTCGGGCCCAGGAGGAGGACCTCCGTTTTATCACTATTAAGGTGGAGGAAATTTTGTGACATCCAATTGTTCACACTTCTTACGCAGGCTTCAATTTTCTCTAGCCTGGGTCTGTCATCAGGTTTGGCTGATATGTATTGCTGGGTATCATCTGCACAGCAGTGAAAGTTGACACCGTGCTTGCTTATAACGGAGTGGTAGCATATATAATGTGAATAATAATGGTCCTAAAATGGATCCTTGTGGGATTCCATATTTCACTTTTGTGTTTGGAGGGAACATTGTTTAGCTCTACAAACTGATAGCGTTGAGATAGGTAAGGCTTAAACCAAGATAGGGCTGTTCCTGAGATTCCAATCCTATTTTCTAGTCTTTCTAGCAGAATATTGTGGTCTGTCATGTCAAAAGTTGCACTGAGGTCGAGAAACACTAGCAGAGATACATAACCTTGATCTGAAGCAGAAGGCAATCATTAGTTACATTAACTAGGGCTGTTTCAGTGCTGTGGTGGGGCCTAAATCCAGAATGGAACTTTTCAAATATGTGATTCTTATGCAAATATACGCATAATTGTTGGGCCATGGCTTTTTCTATGATCTTAGATAAAAATTATACATTTGAGATAGGTCTGTAACTACATAATATATATGGATCAAGATTTGGTTTCTTAATTAGAGGTTTAATAACTGCTAGTTTACAGGCTTGGGGCATGTGACCCATGGAAATGGATGAGTTAACAACCAACAGAAGAGGTTCAGTCAGAGTTGGTAATACCTCCTTGAGTAAATTTGTGTATAAATTGTGCAATTCAGCAATGAAATTATTTTTTCAAATTCTGACTTTGGGAGCGAATGGAAAGCTTCAAGTGATTCTTTTAAGACAACATTTTGTTCAATATCAGCCATACCAGATGACAGACCAGTGGGATTAACTATTAAAGGTTTTATTTTTAGTCTAATATTCTCTATTTTACTATTAAAGAAATCCTTAAAAATGTCACTGGCTAAGTTTGCTGGAATTAGAGGTTCAGCACCTGCCTGATTTTTCATAATCTTAGAAATCACGCTAAAAATAAATCTGGGATTATTTTTGTTATTCTCAATTAGCAAAGAAAAGAATGCTGATCATGCTTTAGTGAGTGCCCTTTTGTACTCATTACAAAAGTAAACCCTTACAGTGTTACAGGGTTTGTTAAGCCTTGTAACAAATTTTTTTGAGGTGAAGAACTTTGGCTGTTCTGTCTGTCATTCAGACATTGTTTCATTATTTCAAATTCATTGTTTAATTTCTACAATAAGGGAACGTTCCATATGATTGGTTTCATGTTTTTTGCCATCAGTGTTATAAAGCTCACTAAGAGTAAAGTGAAAATAATAATTGGAAACAATTGGAAAATAATAATTGTGAAAAAACATAACAAAACAGGAAAAATGTTTCTATTGTTACCTTTTTATGATTTTAAGGAAATTCATATTTAGAAAATATTTGTCTTTCATTTACTGAAACATCCAAAAAGAAAAATAATC
Organism: Tenebrosternarchus preto; assembly: GCA_025802075.1. Lineage (NCBI taxonomy): Eukaryota > Metazoa > Chordata > Actinopteri > Gymnotiformes > Apteronotidae > Tenebrosternarchus > Tenebrosternarchus preto. Next base: position 424,016 of record JAOYMR010000007.1, on the reverse strand, counting down.
AAAGTGTGATTGAACTTTTACAAATTACCATACATGTTTTTATGGCTCTTTCATATTTGTATTTAAATGCATTCAATAAATACTGATTATACAGTGGCTTGCAAAAGTATTCAACTTTGGCAACTTTCTCACATTTTGTCACAACTGTCACGGTGGCCGCCCAGGCCTCCTCTCCCCGTCTCGTGTCTGTGTGGGCGTGTCCGTGTGAGGAGATGCGTTTGTACTGTTCAGTGTGTGCGTGTGGCTGTGGGTCGCTGGGCGTGAAGTGGGTGTGTCGTCTTGTTAGTGTCTCGTTAGTGGCTTGTCATCGTTACTCGTTTCACCTGTGTATCGTCAAGGGTGAGTGTATGTAAGCGTGTGCATGTCACTGAGTCCTTGTCGGACTTTGTCGTTGCGGTGGTTCGTGAGTTTGTGCATTATCGTTGCAATTGAACGGTGTCAAAAAAGAAACTAATTAAACGCTTTTTTCACCTCTGCCCATCAACCCCTGGATCTCTAGCGTTTATCTAAGGAGGAACATTAATTACCAAATGCTAAACTAAATAAGTACGTTTTAACCTAGACTTAAAGCTCGAGACGGTGACAGGGACCCAGGCATTTTCTGGAAGGTTATTCGATAGTTGGGGAGCTTTATAAAAGAAGGCTCTTCCCCCTTCTGTTTGGAACAAGTAGCCATGAACCCCTCGGCTCTGCACAAAACTATTAATAAGATGCCTGAGTATACAAGTACATTTTCAACCTAGACTTAAATACTGAGATTCCTGAACACTAGCTGGAAGGTGAAGCCATAACTGTGGGGCTACAGCTGGTGGAAGCTCTTACAAATAGAAAGAATGCCACCAGCTGTAGTCTTCATTATCTGAAGACTCTTAGTATCCACAAAGAACCTGCTCTTTTTGATCAAAGGAGACAAGGTGGTATATGTTCGCTTAGGTACTGTGGTGCAAGACCATTTACTGCTTTAAAGGTAAGTAGTAATATTTTATAATCCATGCAAAATTTGGAACCAGTGTAGTGAGGAGCAAATGGGTGTAATATGTTCATATCTTCTTGTTCCAGTAAGGACTCTTAACTGCTGTATTCTGGACTAATTGAAGTTTGTTTATGCTCCTACTGGAGCATCTCGACAGCAAAACATTACAATAACCTAGAGGTAAGCATGAACTAGAATTTCTGCATCATGTAGCAACATTGTTTCTTATCTTGGCAATGTTCCTGAGGTGAAAGGAGGTGAAAGAAGGCTATCCTAGTAATATGGGCTTCAAGTGAAAGACTGGAGTCACACACCAAGGTCTTTTACTACTGTATTTGATGTAACTTAAAGACCATCCAGTGTTGTTTTGTAACCAGAAGGGTTCCTTCTGTCTACCTGTGATTCATGTACAAGTACTTCTGTCTCATCAGAATTTAGTAAAATGAAATTTCTCAGCATTCACTGCCTAATGTCCTCTACACATTCCTCTTCTTTACTAAGTCGGTGTCTCTCACCTTGCTTTGCTGAAACGTACAGCTGCTGATCATCAGCATAACGGTGGAAGTTGACACCATGCTTACAAATAATTTCACACAAATTACAAAGTTAACAATAGTGGCCCTAAAATAGAACCTAGAGGAACACCAAGCTTTACCTTAATCTGAGCAGAAGATTCACTCTTTACATCAACAAACTGATAATCTATCTGCAAGTAAGACCTAAAGCAGGAATGTGCCATTCCCTTAATTCCAACAAAATTTTGTAGTCTCTGGAGGAGAATGGTATGATCAACAGAGTCAAAAGCTGCACTAGGGTCAAGTAATAATTCATTGGAAAGGATACAGAGGGACCAGTGGTGCTAATGGTCCAGCGAACCCTGATAATCATTTGTGTCTCTTATAAAAAGACGATTTCAGCCTCAAGACTGAAGTGTGTCTACCAAATCTGAAAACTTCCTTGTTGTCTTTAATACCACAAGTGTTCCAGGTGACAAAGTGGAGTTTTTTTTCTATTTGTGATATCATTACAAATGGTGGAACCTCTGCAAATACACAATTTTAAAATCATGTCAGGATGATATTACTTTGTGTGTTTAATAATAGTTATTAACTCCAGTAATGCCTGTATTTTAATTATCTTCTCAGACCACAGAAACAGTTTTTAGAAAGTATGCTCTTTTTAGATTCCAGATGTAATGATATGGTCTATGGTGGCCTTATCAAGTCTGGTAACTACATACATGAAATATGTATACATAATTCATAACTTACACAAGGTTTCATAAATGTTTACATCACATTATTTACTCATATTACATTGTTTACTATTTACTCTTCACTTTTGGTGACATGGTGCCAGGACAACAATATTTCTGTACATACCAACAAGAAAATTGACTTTGTTCAGGAAGTTGGTCCCGGTAGGAGTTGAGCACAACACACCCCACCTCACACAGGTGAGGAGGAGGAGAGAGTTTGAATTCCTGTAATCTCTCAAATTCGAATTCCTCAGCATTCCCATTAGCAAAGGTCTCACCTAAACACAGTACATCTCATCTGGTAAAGAACTTAGTGACATTTGTACAAAAGTACAACATGGTCTCTTCACAACACAAGCAGACTGTATAGGAGTGTAAAATCAAGAAGATTAATTTATGCAGTAGAAGAACCAGAAGAGCATTTATGTGCAGGCCTTCACACTTGAAGGCATTCACACATGTGAATGCCCTCTGCTGACATCTCTCTGTCCCACTGTGGGATGTGCTCGAACACGTATGCGCGCACACAACCACACACGTCTTTTACAACACATGATTAAAGAAGGAGCAGGAAAGAAAAAAGAACAAGAAAATTGAAAGTGGATATTTTGTACATTTGAGATATTTAATATACTATATAATTTTCTTATTGTTCTAATTGTTCAAATAAAATGTTTCATTTATTTCCTGCAAATTTTTGTATTATATTTTATATTTATTCTTATTCTTTTGCAAAATAAGACTTTTTTATCTTTCAATCTAACTGTTTCCTCTGTATGTGACAATAAAACTTTCATTTTGAAGACAGAACTGCTTTTTCTTCAGGCGTCTCTGGTGTTGCAGAGCATACATGTGCATTTACATACATGTAGCCACAGCGAATCCTTCCATTTTCATGGCACCTTATATAAAAAAACGGAGAAGAGCGGCGTCCTAAAACTCGATTTGGTCTGTTGGTGCACACTAAACGATGTAAACCTCATGGCATTTCTGCCTCAGTCTTTTAGCAGAACCTCTGGTTTGATCCAGATGAAAGATGCCCCCTGGGTGAGAGTTGCCCCCCAGGGAGGAGCAGATTGCTCCCCTTGAAGTCCAGACATGCAATTCGACAGCCTTTGTATTGGAATGTACACAGAGTGTGATACATGTTTGCCTTTCTCTTTGATCACAGCTCATGTTTAGGGCCTTTGTTGGTCTTCTGCTCATTCAGCCCACAAAGCTGCCATGATTTCTGTGCGTTTCATTTAGAAGCTACTCGAAATGGATTGTCAACACCAAGTCCTGCTTGGAAAAGCATCAGTTCTCTGGAGTGTCCCATCCTTGTTTAAAGTGTTACTGCTGTGCATCACTGTTTAAACATCTAATGGAATCTTTAACAGGAATGTCTAATTTCAGACATGAAGACTGCCTTGACTGTTTTTGAGTGTTTGACCAATTTTTATTTGGTCAGGATTTAGTAGTGTGTGTTTAATTTGGTACCTTTTTCCTATGTCTGCATTATTTTATTTGTGTTTCAGTTTATCAAGACCTTATAATAATCTGTGAGTTATATGAATCCTGCAAAAGTTCTCTCATCCCATCAATATAACTGCATGTTTTGATCATTGCAGTTTTTCTAGGTTTATATATATTATATGGCTGAGGAATGTGAACCATGTTTACTCCAAGACAAACTAAAAGAGACCGAGTTCAATTGATAATAGTTTTTTTTCCTCATTGCCCCTTGATGACCAACCCAATGAACACCTGCTCCATTTGCGTTTGAAACAAACTGTCTCTTCCTCACAAACCCATTTATGCATGATAGGTTTTCATTCCACGAACTGATGTAGCCTCCTACACTCTCCTTCATTGGAAATGGCCAATGTTTGTCATTCATACACATGAAGAAAGACTAAAATATATTTAGTATTGTAGTCACACACGCAAGCGCACACATAGAAAGCGTGGACAAACGGGAAAAGCTAGGCATCCAATATAGGTATGTTTTAACACACCTGAACAATTCAAACTCGCTTATTTTGGCACAGATTAAAGTTTCATTGATTTTCTCGCGTCTCTGAAATCAGCACTTTGATTATGTAATAACTTGCCAAACCGTCGTTATTATTCTCATTATCAACGTCACAGCCCATAAACAGACTGATTGGGTCGGTGATGGCGGAGAGAGAGAAGTGAAATATAGAGACGGGAGTGCTAGTAATTGGAGGTGTAACACAGTGCGCGTCTCAGGGCCGCGTCCGTAAGCGAGTCGTTTTATTAGATTGCCCCGCATCGATTCTCGTTGCCAGACCGTTGACTAATTTCCAGACGGGGAGAGGGGGTCGATATGGCCAGATTCAATCTAGCTTGGAACAGAAAAAAAGTAATTTATTGTAATCATATATAAAAACGTGATTACACCGCACCCATGAGGTCGTAAACTGACACTGCATGGTTTAAAGTAGGACGAGCTCAAGAGCTCAACAGATTACACAACTCTCCGTAGTAAATTACTTCGGTACTTCGACAGGACATGTTAGCACTATGTTTAGAACTTTACTTACGAGGAGTGTGTTCATTCTGTTAGGATCTTTTAGATAGTATTAGCTGCCATTGTGTATTCTTTTAGTCATTTTAAAATAAAGCTTACGTCTGTCATATGTAATATACATTAGGAATTGTTTTTGGCAATGCACTATTTAAGAAAAAAAGACAAACAACTAGAGGTTAACTCATTTATTTATTTGAATGTAATGTATTCCACAGCTTGTTCATTCAAGTATTTCAAAATAACTCAATCAGTCCTGACAAATGGAAGTCAGCTATGGTATTGTTGTTATTCTGCCCATTTATGACACAGTCTGTTGGTCCAGTGTCTGGTTCACACATACACAGAGGATTGAGCCAAATCATTCAAATGATTTAGAAAGAGAAAACAAACAAAATACTTCGACACAAATCACATCCAGTGAGGATGACGGAATGACAAATGACTTCTCTCTCTCTCTCTCTCTCTCTCACTTTCACTTACTCACATACACACACGTCTTGTTCATTATCAGTGTGTTTATTGGTTCTGTCCGTTCCCTCCACTCTGCGCCCTCTTTCCCTGTCGTTCTGGTTCTCCCCTCACGAGCGGGGGGTGGTATGGACTATGACCCGCGCCGTCACGTCCTGGAGTTGCGCTCTTCTTCCTCCTTCTCCAGCTGGTAGGCGGGTCTGTAGCGGGTCACGCCCCTGTCGTCCACCACCTGGAGGGATGGATTTCTGAAGGTGTTGTCCATGCTGCCCAGCGAGGTGTACCTGCGGCACAGACAAAAGGCAAGGGCCACTTACCGACCGGAGCAGGGGAAGAGACAGGGGGTGGGGTGGGTGTGGGG
>JAOYMR010000007.1:362706-382955 GCA_025802075.1 Tenebrosternarchus preto | reverse complement strand
CTCTCTCTCTCTCTCTCTCTCTCTCTCTCTCTCTCTCTCTCTCTCTCTCGCTCTCTCTCTCTCTCTCTCTCTCTCTCCATCCATGTCTTCATCTGTTTTTCTCCCCCCACAGATTATCGCCAACCATCACATGCAGTCCATCTCTTTTGCGTCCGGTGGAGATCCAGTGAGTGCCGTGGCCCTCGGGCTCCTCCCTCGTCCTCCCTGCTTTGCTCTTTCTCCTCACGCCCATTTACTCTGTATCCCTCTGTCCCTCCTCTCCTGTCTTGTGGCTTCAGCTAATCCCTTCCTCCCTTCCTCCCTTCCTCCCTTTCCCCCTTCCTCCCTTCCTCCTTTCCCTTCCCATTTCTTTTGTAGTTTTGCTCTCCTTAATAAATAGACCCTGCTGTTACGTCTCACAAGCTGCCTCTTTTTTCTCTTACTCCTTTCTCCTTCTCCTACTCCTACTTACCATCAGCTGTTCGGCGCCGCTCGGAGCTCCATGTGCACTCATTCCTCTACCATCTTCCTCCCCTCTATCCCTCTCCTCCTCTCCCTCCTCTTCAGGATACAGCTGAATATGTAGCCTATGTAGCCAAAGATCCTGTCAACCAGAGAGGTAAGAACCGAAAACACCTATTAGTGAAACTTAGAGTCTCAGTTCCTTTTGTAAATGTGATATTTGCTATGTATAGCTGTAGTTCTGCTTGCTGAACTATAGCCATAGTAGTAACTGTTTTGGATGTACTGATTCCTGACGGATGTACTGAAGTGACGTGTGACGTTTCTTCCACACATCCTAGCGTGCCACATTCTGGAATGTTCTGAGGGTTTGGCCCAGGAGGTGATCAGCACCATCGGTCAGGCCTTTGAGCTGCGTTTCAAGCAGTATCTGAAGAACCCACCAAAACTAGTCACCCCACATGACAGGTGTGTGTGTGTGTGTGTGAATACAGAATAACACTGAAGGATGAAGGATAGTATGTGGATGCACTATTACATCCACATGCTTTTTATGAACACTGAATATGATTATTGTGCTCAAATATCAGCATGCCAGTTTGTCTTATGATGTGGACATGTGTTATTGACTTAAAATACAGAAAATGAAATGATTCTATTTTGTATTCCATTTTCATTTGTTCTTTCTGTCTGTTAGAATGGCCCCATTTGATGGGTCAGCGTGGGAGGAAGAGGAAGAGGACTTGGCCCCGCCTCCTGAGGTTCCATACTATAATAACTTCCCTGGGAAACAGCCACCCCCAGGAGGTCTGGTGGACATGAGGACCCGTCCTGCGCACAGCACAACGCTGGTCAGGCCTTATCAACCTTCTCATCTGTGTGCGCGTGTGTGTGTGTGTGTGTGTGTGCGTGTGTGCGTGTGCGCGCATGTGTGTGTGTGCGCGCGCGTGTGTGTGTGTGTGTGTGTGTGTGTGTGTCTTGGTGTAAATGTGTCATTACTCTCTGTATTTCCTCAGCCTTATGGACAGCCTGGAATGAACGATATCCATAAACAGCCTCTACCTCCACTACCTGGTCAGTTTTTCATATAATCATATAATCTCTCTCTCTGTCTCTGTATTTCTCTCTCTTTGTCTCTGTGTGTGTCTCTCTCTTTCTCTGTATTTCTCTCTCTATGTCTCTGTGTGTCTCTCTCTCTGTCTCTGCATTTCTCTCTCTATGTCTGTCTCTCTCTGTCTGTATTTCTCTCTCTATGTTTCTGTGTGTCTCTCTCTCTTTCTCTGTATTTCTCTCTCTATGTCTGTGTGTGTCTCTCTCTCTGTATTTCTCTCTGTCTCTGTGTGTATCTCTCTGTCTCTGTATTTCTCTATGTCTCTGTGTGTCTCTCTCTCTTTCTCTGTATTTCTCTATGTCTCTGTGTGTCTCTTTTTCCATCTTAGTCATCATCACTGTTCCATCATCACTGTTGTTAATAATGTTCTCCTATATGCAGGCTCACACTCCTCTCAATGACTAATTCACTTCTCATCAAAACACGAGCCTTTCACATTTCTCCCTCCTTTTTGCCTTTCAGTGGGAGTAAAGGATGGAGGCCTGTTTGATGACCCTTCATATGTCAATGTGGATAAACCCCGCCCCCCTGTGGCTGCAGCCAATGGCAGTACTCACAGAGATGCTTTTGATATGAGTGAGTGCAAATCTACTCTAATCCTCAGAGGCACCTTTTTCATCTTTGTGTGTTTATGCTGTACATCCCACTGTCCCTGCAGAGCCGTTTGACGATGCACTCGGTGTTCCGTGCACTGCTGTGCCCCCTCTGGCCAGACAGCTGCAGAGCGAGCCTTGGTTCCACGGGCCACTGAGCAGGCGCCAGGCCGAGAGGCTGCTGACCAGGGACGGGGACTTCCTGGTGCGCGAGTCCGGCACCACGCCGGGCCAGTATGTGCTGACAGGCCAGCAGGGTGGCCAGCCCAAGCACCTGCTGCTGGTGGACCCTGAGGGAGTGGTGAGAGACGGGGGAGGGTGGGGGGGGGGTGCTGCAGCTTCTGTGATGGAGCTTTTTTTCTTGTACGTTCGCTTGCTTTCGTCATCTGTGCCTCTATTATGCCTCCCCTCCCCCGCCTCTCTACCCACCGCAGGTGCGCACCAAGGACCACCGCTTTGACAGTGTCAGTCACCTGATCAGCTACCACATGGACAACAGGCTGCCCATCGTGTCGGCAGGGAGTGAAGTGTGTCTGCAGCAGCCTGTGGAACGCAGGGCCTAGAGGGCCACCCGCCACTCGCACCCAACCCACCCCTTGCACCCCACCCAACCCTCGCACCCCACCCACCTGTCACATCTGCTTCTGCCCACATACTGTCTACGGAAACGACTCCTCCATCTCCACCCTCCTGTGTTTTCTAGACTGTTCTGGAGAATGGCTCACTTTTTTGTTTGCTTGTTTGGTGTTTGATATAGAGAGTGAACAAAAGACAAAGAGGAACATTGAGCTTTTGTACTAATATCAAACTGATTGTTGCAATCGTTGGAGGACCAAGAGGTGGTCAAACCCACTAAATTGGGCTTTAAGGAAAAGCATGATTCCATCAGAAGATAATGTCCAAAAAAGGAACAACCACAAAGCCCTACGAACTGGTGTGTGTGAGTGTGATGTCACTTACTCTGCACATCTTCCTGCCTGACTTAAGACAGAAGTCAAAATTGTAAAAGGCATTCGAAGTGTGTCGGATGACGTGCGCCTCTCCAAAGACACTTCACACCCGTGAAGTGTGGGAGAGAGCCAACACTGTTGGCTTTGGCTTTGGAATTCATACTCAGAAACTGTTATGCTAGCTTGTTTGCGCAGATTCAGGTCTGGAAGTTCGTGCAGTTTAGCCAGACATCGATTTGGACGATACGTTTCTTGGAGCAGCTTCTTTGGCTCCCTTCTTCAAAGCACGCAGAATTCCGACTGGGTTGGGATTGCTGAGTGGAATCTTTTCTAATCACTCCTTTGAAAACATCCTGTGAGTATGGAGAACACTCCCTGAACTCCTGTGAGTCCTGAGGTAGCACTGTCTAATACCAGCTGCACTCCATTATGCAAAACCTGAAGCTATTGCAAGGTTTCTGTTCACCATGTTCATGGATGCAAATGGAAGGAACGTGAAGTAGCTGATAAAGACACTCATTCCCTCTCCCTGAAACATTAGAGCCAAACCAGGACGAGATAAGAAAGCATTAAAAGAGACCCAGCAGGCATCGGTAAGCCTACAGTATAGAAAGGATGAGCTCAACTGGACAGACCGTGATTGCTCCAAGCACATCAGAACATTAGAAAGGACAAGACCTTGTTGAGGTCTTTCTCTGTGATGTCATCTAAGAGGGAAATTTGTGGTTGGTTGTGATGTCATCTTCTAGAGCACCTGATGACATCTGGCTTTTTACTCTGTCCATTTCAGGAATAGTTGAGTTTTTCATTCTGTATATTTTATTTTATTTTTTTATCTATGAATTGTTTCTGTTGGCATTGACAATCTTTCTACATGTGTGCTTGAGTCAGGAATGCATTTAAAATGGGTAATTATGCTTCAAGGAAAAAAGTGAGAATATAAAAGTGTGAAAATAGGCATGTAAAAATCAAATGCCTATTTACTAATACTCAAAAAATATTACGCCCTTTTTGAATATAATACACAGACTAGAGTAAAACATAAGAGTTCTTTAGAGCAACTTGCTCTTTTGTGATTTTTTATTTTATTTTATTCTTTTTTTCACGTTCTTGTATAAATTGTGCCTCTTCCTTCAGCGCGGTCTCATCTCTGACTGCAGTCATGTTGCATTTTAAAGAAAAACAAGGGACACAGAGAACTTTGGTAAAGTGCTTTTGCCAAAAAAAAAAATTCATTTGCAAAAAAAAAAAAAGCTGCCCCCAAGATTAGTCCGATTTAGGTGTAGGTGGTGGTGATACGGTTTTGGGCGGTGAAGATACAGTGTTCTTGCACATTCTCTTAAACCTGCTGTGTATTGTGCTACATTTAGTGCCAATATGTGAAATTTCTAGCCATCTTTTTTATCATTTGGATATGAATTGAGATCTTCACTTGATATTGTTTGTGTAGAAATGAACATGTCCTCATGCCTTGGGTACGCAAACATAAACATGTATCTGGGCGTATCCCCTTATCTTAGGCTGTGTGGGGAAAAGCCAGAGTTATGTGTCGATCGAGTAAACTTGCTCGATAATGCCAGACAACTTTCGCATCCAGACACATTAAATCCAAGATAGCATGAAGATAGACCCTGTTAAAATGGTGACAGCAGGTTTTACGAATCTTACGAAGTGTTGCTTACTGTCACAGCAGGGTTTGTCATGCCCTCTCTATCAGATAAGTTTCTGTAAACACGGTGAGCACATGGTGTGAGGGCCATGGTAGGGTAGGAGGACCTGGCTAAAACACGTGGTTAAGGACCTGGTTAAGGCTGCCTACACAGTCACTACACAATTGCTTTTATGTTCTGGTTTCCAGGCCCGTTCCCAGAATGCAGCTTGTGTAATTATAAGCCATCAGCTGCGGTGAGGAGGGGTGGGGGTCTGCGGTCCTGCCAATGTGTGTAACGAGTGTAATTTTGTATCTTAAAGTAATTTTATTTCTTCAGTCTAACCAGGCATGTTTGTGTGGAAAGGTCCGGAACGTTCCGGCCTACACCGCCACTCTGGCTCAGTTTGATTTTGTTCATTTTCATATTCCACAGTGGCCTTCTGTTGCATGGAAACCTTCTGCACTCCTTGTGTTATTGTGATTGTGTTTTTTATTTGTTTGTTTTGGTTTTTTTATTATGGTTGATTGTGGATGTTTGCATTTTCTAAACCAAAGGTTTATTTCTCTTTATCTGCACAGATATTGATTGTCATATTTGTATTAATACTCTTTTTAATGTTGTTATTTGGAGGAACATACATGTTTACATATGTATCTGAAACTATAGATTGCATATATAAAAACATATTATCATCTGTTTCAGATGTGGGCCACATTTCTTTATTTGATCTCTCCTGTAGATCTGATCTGTCCTTCACCCATGTCCTACATTTTCTGATCTGAATAGGCTGACTGAACACAAAAAGCTGTGTTTGATGTCCAGAACAAACAACATTTTCCTTCCTTATCTGACATTTATATTTTTTTACCATTTCATACATTCTCGTTTAAGCCCCAGTGTGTGCTCACATAAGAAGGGATGGGGACATCCTTGGCTAATCAACATGACACTGGCAAACATTCCTCCTCTCATTTCCTTTCCACAGATTACCTCTGAGTTCATGTTTTCTCTACGGCTGGTTAGCAGGTGGAGGTGAGTGGCCACATTCCACATACGACCATCTCACAGCCATGAGCACTGCAGGCATACAACATCCAACACGGTCATAAACACAGCAGTGGCTTGGTAGTCAGCACGTATGCCTCTCAGTGCCAGTTGTTCAGGTCCTCATCTGGCTGGTGTTTCCACATTCTCCCTGTGTGGGTTTCCTCAAGGGTCTCCAGTTGCTGTCCACAGTCCAAAACATGGAGGTTTGGTAAACTGCCCTTGTGTGAATGATGGTGTGTCGGCCCAGTGATGAGTATCCTAATAAAATGTTAAAAATTGCTCTGGTGTGTGTGAATGTGTGTATGTCCAGTGGTAGGTGATGCTCTGTCCTGGGTGATGTTCTCTCTCCCTTCCACACCTGATGCAGTCCCCCAGGGGGCTGTAGATACTGGTACACACGATTGGCTGCTGCTTTTCACTGCTACATGCAAAGGTTGGGTGTGTATGTGTGTGTGTACTGTAAAGTGTCCTTGAGTTTGAGAAAGGCTCTGTATAAAACTTAACGTCATTCATTACACAGCCATAAACAGGCATGCTGTGCTGTTTCCCCTAAACACAGGAATGTGTGTCCATAAACTCACAGCTGCCATGCATTTATGAATTACAGTGGGATTATATTTATGGATTATATTCTTTGCTTTTCGGCTCCTTCACATAGGGATGCAGGAATAATGTGTTTTCACAGAAGACTGTTTCATCCTGGCTATGAAACGAATGCAGAGGAAGACTGGATCAGCAGCATGAATGGTTCCCTCAACCATATTGCCTGGACAGCTGAACAGGGAGGCTTTCATCTGGGCAAATGTTTTGCCATTCAGAATCTTTTCAAGAACAATGGATGAATTAGAGACAGTCCACTGACAGAATAAAGCGATGAGGTACAGTAGAAGGGTCACAATGAGTGGAAGCTCTAGTGAGCTGGCAGGTTCCAGAGATGAATAGATTCTCTGTGGATGATGAAGGGGCAGAGGGCCTATAAGCAGGCAGTGTGATAAAAGGGAATTCTCTAGTGGTGCTGACATCTGGACAACGGGAAGCTGGACGAGTTTCATCATGCAGGAGCAGGTCCAGCCCGCCTCTTCCCAGTACAGGCACCTTCGTGGCGATGCATCGGCAACGGCCCGTTCCTCGCTGGACCAGGAGATGAGGGACGTGGCCCGCGGGTTCACCCACAGCAAGTTCCCTCTTTGGGGGAACACCACCTACAGGATGCTTCACTTCCTGAAAGAATGCCTCTACTTCCTCTTGTGCTGCTGGTGCATCAAGGAGATCCTGGACTGATGGGCAGGGAGAAAGAAACGAGGGGTCCGTGTTTGTCTCTTCACCTCCATGTTCCTCTTGCTTTTGGAGCTGTTGCTGTGCTGACAGATTGGTAAAGCAAAAAGTAGTGTTCCACCTCAGTCCATAATCAATCATTACAGTTATGTATTTCATCTGACGTTGTGCAGCTAAGTAAATAAGCTGGAAATTAATTAGCAATAGGTAAGAGAATGGCTTCAAATGTCAGTAAATCAGAATAAAATCCATTTCCTGATTTCATTAGCCAAACTGGAAATTAAAATATATAGGAAAGAAACATTATTCAAAAGGTACTATTTTACATACAGGGAACGAACACTTTTAGGACACATCGTTTTCAAAATGTATATTTTCCCAATGTTTAGTTATTTACTGTGAAAATGTCTGCCAGCCCAATTGCTAGCTAGCATTCACATAGGTTTACTAATCTGAGAACGGATTTTTGTGGCTTTGGGATACAAAAGACTGACTCTTCCACTAGATGGCGATCAAGACATGGCAAAACGCTACAACTGTGAATTTAACGTTGCGATTTTTTTAAATTATTGTTATTACTTCTATATTTTTGTAGTGCCAGTGATGTAGCATCTTCACAAAGACAACGGATGCAAAAAGTAGCGTACAGCTTTATCACGTCAACGATGTCAGATGCCCTGCACAGGAACCTAAAGCCTCGGTCCCTCGGGGCACGCGGCCAGGCATCTTACAAGAACTACAGAGTAATGAGTACCGAGGGCAGTGCGGACCTATGGTTAGTTGTTAAATAAACGCAACATTTCAAAGAAGCATTGCTACTCGTTGTGTTTTATATTGCTTCTGAGCGTAAAGATGAATTAGATTCACGTTTCAGTGTTCTCCCCATCTTCAGGCGTTATAGACTTTTATAGACTTATTTTTCCACATACATTGTTTAACAACTGATTCTGAGTAACAGATGGGCAGAATTAGACACAACAGCCACGTCTTTTCATACACTACACTTAATGAAAGTTACGTAACAAACTGGTATCTGTTCCCACCGCAAATTAGTTTTAGGATGATATTTGCATATAGCCTGTGCCAACATTTATCTCACTCTCCCGTGCCTGTCGCTACAGAACCCTAACACGTAATAAGCAGGCACACCTGAGACAGAGGAAAAGTGTGTGTAACCAACAAAGATTCAATTTAGGCTACAGTCAATCCGCAAACGACGTCCACCCATAGCCTATTTCTTATTCTTGTCACCTGTGTATGTCAATCATTGTGAATAAAGCAAGACAAGAATCACTGTCATTGGTGGACTGCTGTGAGAGAAGACGGGATGTTTGTGAAACTTTCAATTGTGATTGGTCGAGAGGCCAGAATCGTGCTGAAACATATTACTAAAACTCGACTCGAGCTTCAAGGAAGGAGTAATTGTGGTTAAACGGTTTGAAAGTCTTGAGGTAAGATATTCTTTTAATCTAACTACAGTATTATATCATAGATGTGAAATTATATGCAGTTGTAGGTTTACTATAGCCTGTTAGGTACTTTTAAATAGCTACTAACTTTCTGTACATTTCCGGCATATACGATGCGACGTGCTCTGTGTGATCGTAAGAACTACATCCAAACGCTATCTGTAGAAGTGCCTCAGGACTTCCGCACTATAGGGTACACAACAATACAGCCCGTAGATGGTGTTATCCAAATTCGATCCTGCGGTCTTTTAATGGTTAAATTCGGACTGCCAAATGTAGATGTAAGAAGTGGCTAGAGTTGTTTGGGGCAATGACGCTTGGCCGCGAGTTAAATGTGACTCTTGTTCCAGCAGACTTGAGATTCAACACTTGTTTGGTCAGTTGTAACGAGAAGATGAATTACACAAATGACCCTCAAGATTCCGAACCTTAAACAATGTTCAGTGTGTCTTTTTTTCATGAAATTTTAGGGGTGGCGGTACAAAATCTGGCTTAAAACTTGATGTTTCAGCAGACTGATACGCTTTTAAGATGTGTACCGTAAAAGATGATTTAACATCAAAACAGTAATTAGAACACGACCTAGTAACATACGGGAATAAAACCACCAAACCCATGTTTCGTTTCTTGCAAGCGTAGTTTGGATACGTTTGACCTCCATCGCTATCGCAGTTGCGCATACTGCCCAGTGCTTAACTTCAGGAAACTAACTCATATATTTAAATATTTTTTTCGTACTGAAGTTCACGTTTCCGTTACGTTTCGCTTAATCGAGGACGCTCTCTTTTAGCACTATTTTTAGCTGTTTAAGTCGTTACATTATATCCTGAGCAATTATCATGGCTCAGGTCTACATTCACAATCCTCTCGAGGGGGACCTTCTATTAGCAGACCCAAATTACTGTGGCAAGGGGGGAAAAGATCTTAATTTAGTGTTCCAAGTGTGCCAAAAAGTATTCCGTTAGATCTTTTTTAATACTGTGATCTTTATATCTTGATAGCCTTTATTGTACAGGGTGCTAAAGTAATTCCTTTTGTCGTGCTAGTATCTTGGAATGTTGGAAATCATTTGTAAGTTGAAATGTCTGCTCCGTCTCTGACCTTTAGTTGGTGGGCACCACTTCTGCTTTTGTTGCTGGTTTTTTGAAGGGTGAGCATAACTTCCACTTCACTGCTTTCTCTGCAATGTGGCCTTGAAAATCTGCACCTCCATATTTGGGCGTTAATGTTTCCGTTTAGGCACTTGGTTACACTGCACTCTGCCAGAACATTCATCAGCTGGAGAAAGGGTACGGTGCTGCCAGTGGGGTGCAATGCATGAGAACTACTAATGAAGTTGGGCTTTTATAGCATCCCCAGCTTTTGTGCAACCCATTACCCCACTACATGTTCACCCACAGGAGCGTGTGCTCTACACTCCCTCATGTGGTGCCTCTCCCTGCTGTATTAAACATCAGATTATTTTTCATCTGCTTGTTCAGCTAACAAAAGGGACCGTCATTGTGGCGATGAATAACACAGCATTTAAATGAGCTGAGGGCCATGGAAATTAACATGGCCGGGGGCTGCGTCCCGATCCTGGCCTGGAGCTTGATGCAGGTGCCTCTTGTGTTGCAGTTGCTGGACACAGCCTTTAGGGGGTGATGTCTGACAACAGTAGCAGCACCAACAGTTGGACCTTTCTCACGTCCGAGGTAAAGGTGCGTAGTGTTTCAGGTGGGGCTGGCAGGGCCTTGTACTGCTGCCTGTACTGCTGTAGACTTTGTGAATTGTACTATGACCGAGGAGAAAACGCTGGCATAACCTTTACATTTCTGGCATTTGGCTTTAAGTGTAGAAATACCAAGTTTTACACTTGGGCAAAAAAAAAGTGGTGGAGACTGGGGGTGAAAAGACCGTGTGTGTGTCCGCCTGCCCACCCATAATTAGGAGTCTGGAGTAGAGAATGTAGCTGCGAGTCGGTCAGGCTCAGGTCCGCTCCAGACTGAGCAGCTGGGGCCTGGACTCGCCCAGGGACCTCATCCCCCCGACAACCATGTCGACAAGACTCTGAACTTGGAGCCGCCTCAGGTCTGTTGCACTTGTCTCATTTTAGTCTCCTTTTAATTTTAAGAGTTTGGACTAATTTGATATTTGCTACGCTTTTCAATGGTCTTTGTCAGTAGTATTGGATTAGTGACTGTACAGCTAGGAAAAGTGGGTGACGTTAAATGTGCAATAGCGTTAATTGCCAATAACTCACCAGGTAACGCATCTAGACAGTGGGGAAGATGCAGCTGTCCCACATGCCGCTGATCTGAAGGCGGACCCTGTCCCCAGCAGCCACCTTCCTGTTGAGAGCCTCTCCACTCTGACCTCTGATCCCGGCGAGCCTGGTTGCTCCGTTGACCACGGTGACCACCCGGCCCCGGACTCCGAGTTGCTCTCCGACACCGTTGCACCCACGAGCCCGTCCCCTGGATCAGCCCCTGACCCTGATACTACACCGCAGGATGTAGAGGAGCTTTCCCTAAAGGACGAGAGGTCTGAGCTAAGGAGGACGTTGAGAGAAGGTAAGAAGTGGTGACGTAGTGATGGCCTCACCCCTGCATCCCAATTCCAGGATGACGCTCATTTGCAGTTTTGTTGATGGCAGTAACAGAGACTGACTGGTCAACGCAGCAGCCAGACTTCTTGCTCCGTTCTGCTTTTTATGTATGTTAATCTTGGAGTACATTTATCCTGCTGTTTCTAACTGAATGAGTACAGTTGGATATCACTGGATAGTTTGGTACTAGTTTTATGATGCAAGGTACATGTAGACTGGTTTTGATCATGAACTTTTAGCTGACCATCATAATTGTGATGAATGCTCCTTTTTTTAAATTCTACTATACCATCCCTGTAAATACTGTAAAACGTGCACAGCTCTTGTGCAGAACATCCATTTATCAGATGGTGAACGGGGTGGGGGGTAATAATGAGATCCGTATGTCTAGAGTAACTGTGAAATGAACTGCCTTTATTAAAACTATACAAAATAAATGTACTATAGCCAAAACATCCTCATTTAAAATTGGGTAATTGGCAAAGGGTGTTGCAGTATGTTCAAACTATCAGAATCGTAATGGTTTCATCATGCATTTTGCCGCAAGGGTTAGACGATTTAAGATGCTTTAACTCTGTTTTCCACATCATACAAAAGTATATGATGTATGATCACTGACTTGCAGTTTGCATGATATTTAATCATGACCATACATTTTCTCTACTTTGGCTGCGTTGGCTTTGATGCTACAGTGATGCAAAATTTGGACACCAGAGTTATACCCTTATATAATGGTACAATTGTATATAGTTATACCACATTACACATTGGCTCAGGGAAATATGCATTTTATTTGTATCCTTTTACACAAACAAACAAAGCAGCTGACCGTATTCAATCTTGGTACATTTGTTGCAATAACGAGCACCAAATTTGTCTTCAGTTTATGGCTTTGAAATCAAAATCCAAAGTTATGGGGGATCAGAGCAAACCTCTGCTCAACTGATGGGGATCAGGTTTGATGATTGACCCCAGCAGGTCTACCTCAGAGATAAACTTTAAATTTGTCTACAAATGACCCCATTTTGTTTCTAGTTATGTGAGCTGGATGGCTGTAAATCACTTATTGACTGGAGCAGTTCTATTTCTACCAAGTGAACAGCTATTGCATGAACGGCCCAGTTTGAGCATGTGGCATATTTTCAACTTGGGTCTCGATAATTGTAGATCACTACCACTGAACCAAACTGGCACAATGTATACTGCCAAGTGGGTGAGTATTTTTATTTAAAATAAAAAAAATAAAAAAAATCTTTCAGGACAACCTGCACTGTCAATGAACTACATAAAATTAATAAATATGAATCCTAGACACTGGGCTAAGGCATCAAGTCCCTGAATGTCAAGCAGTGGGTCTTGGGTTTGGATTTGTGGGGCAGCCAGACACCCTTCTCCCCCCCCCCCCCTTAAATGATCTGTGCCAGAGGCTTTCATGGTTATTAGTAAATCTACACTTGGCCACTAGAGGGAAGATGCATGTGTTATAGACGTGGAACAGCTGTGAAGGTGCACCATGGGCCATGCTCGCAGCCACAGAGTTTTAGAAATGGCAGCAAATCTAGAAAAGCTGTAACCCGTTTTCCTTGCCTGTATTCACCCCCCCATCTACACATGTAAATGGATGTCCCCTTTATGTGAGCCTTCCATATAGTACTTGCGCGCGCACACACTGTACTGATGTCTTAATCGTATGGAACATGAAATGCTTTTAATCTGGCAGCTCTATGGCAGCACTTTCAATTTGACTTGGGGTGGGGGATTTATTAGTAACCATAGTAACCACAACACTGAAATTAAGAGGCTTGGTTCACTTGAAACTGGTACCAGTATTTCATGTAAATAAATGGTAAATCTTCAAAAGGCATTTTCTATCTCTTAAGTGGAGGTAGTTCAAAGTGACCTTAGGTTTTGGCTATGAAGCAGCATGACTAATGTAAGAAACTTCCCTTTGTTCAAGTTTGGTATTTGACTTTAAGGTACCAATTCTAATCACAGTTCAATACAGAGGATGTTGCCCAACCCTTACACCCCCCCCCCCCTTTCTTCCACTTCCTTTGTAGAAGAATCCAAGCCAAACTTTCAAACCTCAGAAGAGAAAGTGAATGACTGTGCTGGAGTGAGGAGGAGAAACCTGTCCCTGCTGAGCCCTCGGCACCGTCGAGACGAAGATGAAGACGACGATGTAGATGAACACATCCGACACTGTCCAAGAGAAGATGGCTTTGGTTTCTCCCTGAACAAGTGCATTTTCGGAGCACTGGTTTTGCTAGGCCTGGGCACCATTTTCTTTTCTGGTAAAAGCTTGCCATGGCATGTCCATTTGAGCATGAATCTGGTTGCTTTATTCCTGAGGGTGTTTGTTTTTGAGACGGAGGTGTTCTGTTCTGCAGGTATGCTCTTGGATCTGGAAGGTGGTAGGTGGTGCCACGTGGTATAGTGCAGGGGAGCTTTATTGTAGTGTAATTCATGCTGGGGGGGGGGGTTTACATTGTGTTGTGCAAGGGTGTTTCTTCAGTTTGAGACTTTTAATAAAAAAAAATATGCTCTTTAATGAAGCTCATGTAGCGCTTTTTTTTTTTTTTTTTTTTTGGGTCATTGCCATCAGACAAACAAAACCCCATTAATTTGGTTACGGTAATGACTGAACTAGGTGGTGTATTTGAGTGCAAATATGGTGGTTGTATTGAAGGTAAATGTAACATTTTTGGTATTGCCCAGAAAAGATCTGAATTGCTACTGGACATTGGAAGGAAATGCTGAAGAATCGCCTAAGCTTGTGGTGTTTCATGTGCAGTAATCATTGCTACATAAAGGCCCTCTTTACAACTTGTATGCATGAGCTACAGTGACTGCATGTCACTTTGATGATGGGTTTTATTAATATGGTATGGGTGCAGTTTAAATGTGTGCTTGGATAAGGCAGCATATACACCTTCTGCAGTATTTAACAGGCATGGATTTTTGCTAAGTTGTCTTATAAGCATGTCTCTTCTATTTAGGGCTCGTATCAGCTTTATGTAAATGAGCTTTGTATTGCTTGACCCAATGGGTCCTCATTTCATTCTCATATGATCGTGTTGATGTAACAGATGAACAGAGTATCTTTCTAAATGTCTGAACATTCTCTTTGCTGATTCCTCATCATGGGTTCATCCCCTCCTGTTCGTTTCCATAGCAGGAGAGCTGAAGGATCCAGTACAGCAGAAGGTTGGTCCTCCTCCTGGATTGCTTCTCGGGCTCTTTGGCACAATTATGGTCAATACTACTGACTTTTCTATTAAATTTAGCTGAATTAACTTACAAAATGGACAAACTGCATGCCATGGCAATAAAAGGTTTTCATTAATCCTTCCAAGCTTTTTGCATAGCTTTTTATATAAATTGTATATAAGCTGTAATTTCAACTACCTGCTTCTCTCTCTCCCTCAGGAGTGGTTCAATCCTGATGGTCATGGAGATGCACATGCAGCTGTCCAGCCTTCAGAAATGCTGCAGAGTTTGGCAAAGGGCAGCGAGCAAATCGCACAACTGCAGGCACAGCTACAGGCAAGTATGGGTGTATGCATGTTGATCTTTTACATTCATCCATTTCTGCTGCCCTGGTTACTTATTCTACTCCTATTTAATAAATGTAGCAACAGGAAGAGCAACTAAAAGCAGCGCAAGTCCAGGTGGAGGAGGGCTTTAAAGAGCGAGCAAGGAGGGAGGAGTTGGAAGTGGAGAACCAGCAAATGAAAGCAGAGTTGGATAGACTGCCTGCTCTTCAGAAACAGCTGGAGCAGGAGACTCAAAGAATGAAGAGTGAGAGTGCAGAGAAAGATCTACAGGGTCTTCCAGCCATGCAGAAAGCACTAGAGTTTCTGAGGTCCCAAATGGCAGAACTTTCTCAGAATGCAGGTAAAAAAAAAAACCAAACAAACTTGGATTACAATCGTGCTACAGTTTGAACGGGTTTTGTCTGAGCCAAATTTGCTAATTTACATGTAATCTCTTCTGCTTTAGCCTCACTGGTACCCTCTGTTGAGCATGAGGTGGCAGCTAATCAGGGAGGGAAAGGATCCGAGCATAAGAAACAACAGGGAAAAGAGCTAGAAGAGAAACGGAAGAATGAATGGAAAAAGGACGGCAGGGGAAAGAAAGAGGTTGAAAAGCCACGGACGGAGAGAGACGGTGAGAAAACGGATGGAAAGAAATGGGGAGATCGGGAGAAGGGGAAAGCCCATCAAGAAGAGGACATAAAATTGAGGGGCAAAGCAGAAAGGAAAGATGGAAAAGATGAAGGAGGGGGAAAAGGTAATGGCAATGGTAAAAGCAGGAAAGATGGTGGGGAGAAAAGGAGGTTCAGTCAAGATGATGGCAAAGGGGATGAGAGAGATAATGCAAAGTGGAAAAAGGAGAAACGTGGGGAATTGGATAGTGGAAGAGGGGAATTGAAAGAAAAGAAGTGGAAGCATGGGAGGGAATGGAAGAAAATTGAACAAGCTGGTGGGAAGGAGCAAAAGGAAGGGGAAAAAGCCTGGAATGAGGGTAAGGGGCAGAAGGGAGATAAAGAGAGGGGAGGTGACGGACAGGACAATCGAAAGAGCAAAGGAAAATATGACAAAGCCCAGAAAATGGGGAAGGGCAAGAACAATAATAATCACAAACGAAATGGTGAGAAGTTGTGGAGTGGCCAAGGGCGAGACTGGTTGAAACATGAAGGAAGTGCAGTATGGAAGGAGGAGATGAAAAGTAAAGATGAGCACCACCAGGCAAGACAGAAGTATAGTGGAAGGGACAAACCCAGGCATAGTTCAGACAAGGAATCGCACTATTCACACAGTGACCGGAGGTACAGCAAGGATCACACGCATGATGACTACTGGACCAAACAGAGGGACAGGATGCGCCACTACCATGGGTCGACAGAAGGCTGCGCTGATGTAACTGCGTGTGCTCATGCAGAAGGTCTTGTCCCTGTTCGTCAGAGTGACTTTGAGACTTTACTATTAAGCTACTTGACCAGGCTGCTCGGACCTGAGGAGCAAATGTCAAAGGAGGACGACCTGAACAAGCTAGTCCAGGAGTTCTTCACAGATGGCCTGTTCATACATGACCAGATGCCTTTTGGCGAGTTTGTGGAGGATGTGGCTGACATTTTGGAAGACCTGGCTGAGAATGAGGGGGATGAGGAAATGGAGGATGAAATGGAGGGATTTGTGAGGGATGCAATGGAGAAGTTTGCATTTCCAGACAGGAGAAAGAATGAGGATAAAAGGAAGGGCGTTTCTGGCTGAGGAGTGGTGGAAGTAGCTAGGGGAGAGTGAAGGTGTACAGTGGAACTTAAGGGTATAGTGGACATTTTTGGCTCTGACCTGTTTCAAAGTTATAGAGACTCCTACAATATGAAGGAACCACATTTGCATGCACATGTTCAAAGCACAAAAAGCACTGTTGCACAGCTTTTCTTGTTTGTGAGCAGTTCCACGAGGGCATGATGCTGCATAGATGCTGATATTCACCCTACATGATCTTTGAATTCCTATTTATTTTCCATTTCTCACCCTGCCTGATACTTTGGGAGGGTATTTGGCGACCTTCATGTTTGCAGTTTGAATCTGAGCAGCTGTTGCAAAGAAACTAGAAGACTGTGGTTAATGCCTCAGTAAAAATTAGTACAGCAATATGTGAAATGTGTAGCCTCAGAGTGAGACTTCCTGTTATTGACTTAATGGTCCAGTAGGGGTGTGCCTCTCCCTAACCAGCCCCCCCCCCCCCCCCTGTAGTTTGCTTGCTCAGTTTATGGCTACTAAATGTTTGACACAAAGCAATCTGAATATGCAGTAACTTGACTGCGATGGAGATGGTGCTTGAAAGGTTCCTTTCACAGAAGTCATTTGTATTCATTTATGTAACAATCTTTTGTGTGTGCACTGGTAAACATGGTGTACACAGTAAACATGAGGTCATTACTCTTTCTACTTGCTATGTGTACTGAATTTCTTGTCATGGACTGCTAACTTCTAAATTTGAGGTTTATTAACTTTGGTAGGAATCTTAAAAGGTTTAGGTAAGGAATTAATCTTGCTCATCTAGACAGCAAAATGTTACTAGATTTATTTTGACATTGGTTTTCTCTGTGACTTGTCACTTTGATGGCTTGTTTGCCGATGAATGAGATGTTTAATTTGAAGTATATTTAAATATTCACATTTTATGCCAAAAGTCTGACACTTGTATAATACGATAGTATTAATTTATGTCTGAAAACTGCTAATTCTATAAGAAATGTTGACTGGTACGGTTCTAATGTAAAGAAACTTGCGGACATTTTTTCTTTTAAAGCTAAAAAGTGTTATTATTGTCATTGGTTTCAGTTCCCCTTACGCTGCTTGTAGCGCATCACATGACCTTTACACATTTCATCTTGCTTAATTAATAAAGCTAATTTAACAAACCTATCCTAAATGATGTTGCTCTGCGCACTATAAAGAAATGGCAAATATGAAAGCTTCTCTTCTCATGTTAATCATAGTTGGGTAAAGTGTCCTAGTTGCGTCACATGCAGATGGAATAATTGCTGGGGGTCCTGGTCATAAACGGGGCTAAAACCGTAATACTAGAAGGCTCCAATTCTGACTTTTGCCCTGCATCACTGCATTAACCCCTCCCTTACACACGTGCGCGCACACATCTGCAGTCCTGTTATTTTAAAACAAGCAGAAGTGAGAGATGCTCGAGTGCAGTGTTCAATGGGATTGTTCATGTCACATCAAGAATGAAGCAGCTCTCTTAATAAATATATACATACATAAAAGATCTTCAAAGGTAAACCTGGATATATGAGAAACCAAATCGCCCAATGTGTGGGTATGTATATAGCAGTAACCATGCATTTGTTTTCTTGTTTCTGGTTGAGATTTGTGGTATATTTCAGCATTTCTAGTGCGGTCACTGCTCTCATTACTAAGACCTGTATAACCTTTAATGAGCATCTCCTCAGTGACCTTGGCAAGACAATTCCCTGTGACCATCGTCCTGGGTTTGGACCCTATGGAGAATGCAACGTTGTAAACTTCCAAACAGACCTATCGGACGTTGGGGAAGGTATCCGCTCTCTCTGCATCTACAGTAAAGCTAGTAACGTTCCTGCCAATGCTTTCTCGCATCTTACAAACTTGGAAGCTCTTCATATACATGGGATTAGACTGACAAGAGTTCATTCCAATGCTTTTTCAGGCCTTGTCAATCTTAAGTATCTACATGTACTTTTCAATGATAGCAGTTGCGGTGCTGTTGTACTGGACACGCTAGCGTTTGCTGGATTAGATCGTGTGAAGGAGTTATCCCTAAATGGCTTCAGGTTGGCTAATGTTCCTAACACTATATTTGACCATATGGTTGGTTTGGTTAGATTGTATCTGGACACCATTTGTGTGGAGGAAATTGGTGAGGTTTTCTGTCGCATCCCTAATGGCATGTCTTACTTGGAACACCTGACAGTGATGAACAGTGACATAATTTCAATCAAGAATAGAGGCTGCCCATTATCTAAACCATGGCCCTTGACTGTGCTTGCAAGAATACAAACTCTGGACCTTGGCAGTAACCCAATTAGAATGATTGAGGCACGTTCACTGTCGGTGTTCCAAAATCTTTCAAGATTATCCCTAGGATTTCGTGATGCAAGGCTGGGAAGCATTTTGGAATCTGGTGTAGGAAACGTCAGCATGTTTGAGTTGTCAGGGTATGTGTTACATGAATATTCCACTAATTTCAAAGAATTGTGCGATTTGGTTTCTCACATGAACATTTGGTCTCTCACACTAACTTATATACACTTCGACACATTATCAGTCGAAGATTTAAAAAACTGTGGGGCCAAACTGAGGGAACTGGGCATATTTAATTCAAAAGTACAACATTTGGACCCCACGTTCTGGACAACCATGACTGGATTACAGATCTTACACATACCCAACATGGGACTGACTGAAGCTCCATTCTGTGATGCTAACAATGGAACGTTTTGGAATGCAACTATTCTAGATCTTAATTATAATCAGCTAACAGTGATCCACACACACCAATTTGTTTGCATGCCTCTTCTTGAGCAACTATTTCTCAGTAAAAATGCAATTGAGATGGTGGAACCAGAAGGGTTTAGTGGTCTGTATCACCTTAAGGTTCTCAAACTGAACTCAAACCACATCAAAGTGCTTGCTGCTAATGACTTTTACTTTCTTCAAGCTCTGGAAGTCCTGTTACTGGACAATAATGTGATTGAGAGAATCGATCATGGGACATTTAGAAATCTGGCAGAGCTAAGAGTGCTGACATTTGGAAGGTTAGAGTTTGTCTATACATTATATTTAAATATGTTATTTTATGGGTTTCCAGAGAAAATACAGCGTCTCAGCATTGACGCACATGAAGGGACTACCCTCTACTTGGGTGTAGCATCCCGGACCAAGGGAACTTTCGTATTTGAGCTAAATGGATCTATTCTTCAAATTGCAGGTTATTCTCCGTTCTTTGAAGGTGTCCGAGAACTAAAACTGAAAGGTAGCAAATTCGCCATGAAAACAGATTTTTTTGTGTCTTATTTTACAAACTTAGAATCTTTGGAGTTATCAGGTGATCCTGAGAATACATGCATTAATTACACAGAAATCAGCAATTTGCATTATCTCAAGCGCCTTAAACTCATGAATCTGAACTTTTACAAACAAACAAATGCTGCACTGATCTTCTGGAATCTAAAACAGCTTCAGATTCTTGTGCTTTACAATTGTCGCCTGCGTTTCCTGACTAAGATGATGTTCAGAGATCTGCAGTCACTAGAACTTTTACGTCTTTACAGTGCCAGTGCAATGATTTTACAAGATGGGATGTTTGACATACTGCCGGCTCTAACAAATGTTGTGCTTGACCGAGTTGACTTCCGCTGTGACTGTGAAAATAGCTGGCTTCTTGACTGGGCAAAAACTACCCATGTGCAGGTCATCCATATGCAGCGACAGCAATGTATCTGGCATTACCAGAAACTTAATTTCCTGTCTACCATGGAAAAGCTGTGTCAGACAGATGTGCAGTACCTGTGCTATGTGAGCACAGCCATCACCATCACCCTGCTGCTGGCAGC
>JAOYMR010000007.1:339551-352759 GCA_025802075.1 Tenebrosternarchus preto | reverse complement strand
TTCACCCCCCCCCCCCCCCCACCTATATATATATACACACACACACACACACACACACACACACACACACACACACACACACACTCGCCCTCCCCAGGCACTTTTATAAGCGAGTACTGCAGATGATTTAGAACTAGGAAACACATTGGATGAATGTTATGAATTAAATATCTACTATTATGAACATAAACTGGCTTTACCTCCTACAGTTTGAGAAGCAGTTTGCTTGTGCAGATGATTCAGACCCTCTAGCAGAGACATCCTGTTTCTGTGGAAACCTTTTGTACTACACTGCGATGTTTATTACCTCTACACTTAAGTATCTGTAATGCATGTAAATCACATGCAGCCAGTCCAGCCTTGTGCATCTTTAAATACCAGTACATACCAGTACAGTAATCTGGTCTCGTTTTTTGTTGTTGTTGTTTTTTTGCCTCTCCTTATCGTTCTCCGTCTCTCCATTCTAATTAGGTTAATAGAAGTAAGTCAGTACTTTGCAAGTGCATGGGGCAGTGGTGTAGTGTGTTAATGTTAACAGTGAGGTGTGTCTATTCAGGTGTGACGTCCCTCAGATGGAAGATTTGGGGGTTGTTGCCTATAAGATTACTCTTTGCCCTGCATCACACGTCCATGACATTCAGCTAGGTGACTGTGTGTGTGTGTGTGTGTGTGTGTGTGTATGTGAGGGTGGGTGTATGTATATGATTATATACTAAATAAACACTAGTTACTACCCATTAAAGTTGTTAGATTTTCCTTTGACAGGAATTGCTAATTCTATACTCGGCTGTACATTCTGCTGTATTATTCTGCAAAACATAGTAAACTTTTGATACTTGTGAAATTTTTAAAGTAACATAAGAGAAAATATGAGAAAATACTCAGAAAAGTACATGTACAAAAGTACCATATGAGAAAATACTCAGAAAAGTACAAATCCATTAGGTTTTGTACTTTTCTGAGTATTTCCTCACATAATAAGTGTATTTTCTCACAAATACACTTATATGACTTTTTAAACTTTTAGACATAATAATTTTGTAGCTAAACTCCTTTAACATCTCCTGTTTTACTGCTAGTCATGTGTCTCATTAATATTTATATAAAGCTTAATATTATGTTTTAGACACAAAGTGTCCAAAAAAGACATGTATGTTAATAATATGTAACAAAAATTGAATACAAATGTTGAATCCATTCTACATTTGTATTCAAATGTTGAATCCATTCAAGTGTTAATAAACTACTCAACTGTACTGCACACTTTATTCCTGAGTGCTTCTGACCATGTCCATGTGTGCCCCATGTGTGTTCTGTAGACATCCACAAATCTCATTATCACCATGCATTAGCCAGTTAAATATCACTGGATGGATCCAAATTAGATTATGAATTATTTGGTATCAAATATTTGATGGTGCTACAAGAATATGAAATACATTGTACTTCGCTATGTGTGGGTGTGTGTGTTAAGAGAGTTGAGTGGGTTGCTTTTCAAAGCAAGAGTGCCTTTGTCACCACTGCTCATATGTTAATTAGGCTCCAACATGCATATATAGCCATGTGCATGTGCACATGTATGTGCCTGTGTGTGCATCCATGTGTGTACATGTATGTGCCAGTGTGTGCATCCATCTGTGTACATGTGTTGTCAGAAGACAGAGAGTAACAGACAGGCAAACAGCAGGCAATCCCTCAGGTAACATGAGCTCATGGCCAGCCCAACAGGATAGAGTGTCTGGCAGGGATCACAAGTTCCATTCTCTGTCGGAGACCTTGCTGGTTCTGTGAGTTTCCCCACTCCTTAACTATTCTAACCTCCCTGCACACGTCCAGAATCCTTCCTTTCGCTTTACAGTCCCAGTTCTGAAACAGTGACCACATGTTTCATTTTCCATTGAGTACATGACCAGCATCAAGGAATATATGCAGGTGCTTTTCATAGGTAATTCAGCGATTGTTTCATCTCATGTGGTCCTTCCTGGTTCTGTCCTTGCTTCTCTACTTCTTCTTTAATTCCCATTGCACTTAGTCTCCTCCTTTTCTCTGTGCTGGTTTGCAGATGGAGTCAGCCATTAAGACTGTGGTGGGACAGTTCGTGAGCTCGGGCCGGGGGAAGGAGAACCTCTCTGCCAAGAATTTCCAGAAGCTGGTCCAGAGTCAGCTGCAAAACATCATGGATGTAAGAGCACCTCATGCCTCCATGTGAGGGTGTTGGGTTAAGGCCCCAGGGTCTGCAGGCCTGCAGAGGTTCAAGCTTATTTGCATGAAAGCCTTGGTAGTGGACCCTAACCCTGGCTGAGTCAGGCTGGTTAATCAGGGAAAACCCTGAAATCTGCAGAGCTGTGCCCCCGAAGGCCAGGAGTCAGACACACTTGCCCGGTCTGAGTGCAGTCACTGCCCATGCCTACCACTGTGCCAGTCATATCTCTCACACATGTGCCATCCAGCTGAGCCACAGGCTGTTTCTGATGCCAGTCAGATGCATTTAACAGGGAATAATTCATTCTCTCTCTCTCGTTCTCTCTCTGCATCGCTCTCTCCCAGGACACAGACAGCTCATCAGCAGTGAAGGACATGATGCGAGGATTGGACGAGAACCAGGACGGGAAGGTCAGCTTCCAGGAATACATGACCTTGGTGGGCTACCTGGCCAACTCAATGAGTGAGAGGAAAAGTGGTGGCCAGAACAGCACAGCCAACTGAGAGGTGCCTCTCAGCCACTCAGCTCTCCAATATTACTCTAAAACTGGCACTGCCAACCTCCCATCTGCCTGGAAACAATGGCAAAACTCAAAATACCTCGTGTAGCTGTCTTAGCCAATGCTAACTCTTATCATTGTACAGTAGAAATTAAGAGGCATCCAGTGTCAGTTTTCTAGTTACCAAGTACATTTGGGGAGTAAAATTAAACTGTATGCCAAAATGACTTAAAGTACAAGGCATTGATTTCATGACATACTGGGAGTGAGGACTGTGTTTAAATGGATTGGATTGTGTCACTGGTGTCTTTTTGTGCCTTGAATGTGTTACATAGAAATAAAAAGTCCAGTTGTACTGTTGCATTTTGGGTCAGTCCGCTTGAAGCAAAAGTGTTTTGTAAACCAATAAGCTTGAAAGTGAAAAATTGCCAGATGAACATTTTCCAGTGATCATAATGTCATGCTCATGGATTCTGTGTAGTACAATCAAAAATGCAAATCTTCATTGAGCAACTATACACCTTTAAGTTAAGATCTGGGATTAGTTTTGAGTTTCACAAGATGAAATTACACTGATAATTCTAGACAAATATCTTAGCTAGTTTGTGCCAACCACACTCTGAAAGTTGTATGACCTTACACTGACATAACAACCCCGTGAAACTCTAATCCTGTCATTGGAGATGTTGACTACAATATTCCATTTACACAGCACAATAACTGTTTTTAAATATTCTTGGTGAATTGGCCTGTCACAACAGTTCATCTTACCTGTTTTTACTGAGTAAATACATCACCGTTGTGTGATTTGTACATCAATATATAATGTTAATGTACAGAAACTGTGCCTGAATGTGTGGTGTGCACAAAAGCACTCACACATGCTATTGAATTACAATAGGCTATCCATCTTCACTTAGTGCAATCTAATACCGTCAGACATACAGAACATAACAAAGTACACAGGGGTTAATGCCACACTTTAACTAAACACCACTGCACCTAAGAGAACTACAAAGAGCTCCACAAGTGTGAGAGGACACAGATGTGACGATTTGTGTTGTGTTCATCTGTGGCACACTGTGTGTGTTCGTGTGTTGTGTGTGTGTTTGTGCATGTGTGTGTGAGCATGATCGTGTGTGTGTAAACCATTGATAGGAATAATCCTAAAGGTTGGCTGGCAGGTGTGTTTGGAAACCATTCAATAAATGATGGGTTGTCACCTGTGCAACAAGATCAGTGTGACCTCAGCATTTCTTTGAACTTGGTATCAACACCAACCTCACCAACCCACTGCAGCCCTTAAAGATATTGCTTCATATGTGAACAGGTATCCATAAGGCTGTGGGTTATTAGAAAGCACTAGGTTTGCACCATATTACCTTGTCAGGTAAATAGTATCAGTATATGACACAGCTAAATCCACAACAATTTGTCCCATATGCTTCCATATGAACAATTTCATTATTAGAATTTTTAGAATTGAAGGCTTCAACTGAAATACTTGTGGTCTTATGCATCTTTCTACCTATCATTCTTTTTTCTGAAGGTTTTTTAATCATTGAATTTGCTTCCAATATGAAATAATAACATCTGCACCTACATGTTCCCAAGGTTAAGAATGTTAAATCTAGCGATTCCAAACGTAGTCATAAAGATGTAAAAACTGAAATTATGTTGATGTTATTACTGAATATACATCGAAGCATTCATTTTAACCACATAAGCACATTGAGACTCCAGATTACCCTAAACCCAGCACTGCAATGTCTGAGACTAAGCCATCGATTACAGCAGGTTAATCATTTAGTTCAAGGTGCTGAACTGCCACCAGTCTAAAACTTTAATGTGACAAGTGCTGGAACATATAACTACACCTTAGAGTCATCAGCTTAGAGACAGGAGTGGGAAGACCACGTGATACGGTCCTATAGCAGAAGGGGCTTTTTTTTAAGCAGCAGGTTCTGAATGTCTGAAAAGAAAAATCTACAAAACTACACGAAATGCCTGAGAAATGCCTTTAATGACACATCTCTGAACTGTGGAGATGTGGGGTGGGAGGCGAACAAGTGTAAGCAGAGCATGATGGGTGGACAGAGGCATCGGAAGGACGGACAGGAAGAGGAAGAGGAGGGGGAGGGGCAGAGGGATAGAAGGAAAGAGTGCTATATAAGACGTGGTCCATCCTTGCTTCTGTTAACCAGCTTCTGCTTCCCTTGCATGTTCTTCAAAGGCAATTAAGGTCAGCGCTCCTCTGACTCTCAGGTAAGAGTGGAAGAGGTGATGCATGGATAGAAGCAGGGATGATGGATGGGTGGTTCAGATGGGTGATGGAAGGGTGGATAGAAGCATGAGAGAGAGTGAGTCATGTGGCACCAGACAACACTGAAGAACCTGTGATGTAGTTTTAGAAAGAAGAACATTAAAAACAATACAAAACTTTGAGAACAACTGGGGTGTCCAACTTTCAGTCCTGAAGGGCCATAGTTCAGTGTGGTAATGATTAACTGTCAGGATCCAAACTGACTCCATGTTCGGAGTAGAGCACCCATGATGAGCTGAGGAAGAATCTGGAAATGTTTGGTCAGTAAATCTGGTGATGGTAAGGCAATTGTAAGATGCATATCAGTGTGCTTACCTGCACAGCTAAATAACTGCTGGCATTTTAGAGCTGAAAAGTCATGGCTGTATGCTTTGGAGTACATCTGATGCTACTTGTTGGTTATGACTGGGGTCAAGAGATCTGATGCTTTAATGAATGTATGCCAGAAAACAATCTTCTTAACAGTAAACTGGGGCTCGAAGTGAGTTTGTGTCTGTGTCTGCATGTATATATATGTGTGTGTGTTTGTGTGTGTGATCATTCTTGTCTGGCTGATCGAGTACAGTGAGGGCTAAGCTATGATCACCTTACACTCAGCCCTGTGGTTTCCTCTTCTGTTCTCTGAGGTTCAGTTTGTTTTTCTTAGTTTAGAATTTCACTCTTATCAGACAGCTCACATTTCCCCTCTCTAGTTAAATGCCCACACCCTCACCTCTGCCAGGTTGGAGCCAGAGTGTACATGTGCGCATAGTGTACAAGAAATATTCTCTCTCTGTCTTTCTGATGTTCTATGGAAATAAGCTACCTTTTGACTTTTTTAAAACCAAAACCTCCAGACTTTCTCTGAGACTTCCATACTGAGCTTCCTCATAAACAAACCACAAGACACCTGTGTGTCTTGATTTTTGTCCTGCAGCATGTCGGCCTTGAACTCAGAGACTGAGAGAACAACGCTGGAGAATGCCATGCAACTGATGATTCAGACTTTCCACAAATACTCAGGCAATGAAGGGGACAAGTACACACTGAGCAGAGGGGAGCTCAAAGAGATGCTCACCCAGGAGCTAGGAAACTACCTAGGGGTAAATCTCTATATTTATTGTTTGTGTGGGGGTTGGGGTTGGTGGATGGCTAAATTTTGTGGGCAGCGTTTTTTTTGTTTGTTTGTTTTTGTATAGGTGGGTGGTGTGTGTTTGTGTTCAACTTACATTTACTATAACTCTTGCTTTAACAGAACGCGCAGGACAAGGACGCTGTGGATAAAGTGATGGGCGACTTGGACTCAAACAACGACGGAGAGGTGGACTTCACGGAGTTCGTCATCCTCGTGGGCGCACTCACCGTGGCCTGCAACGACTTCTTCCTGGAGTACCACAAGGACGACGGCAAGAAGCCCGATGCGAATAAGTAACCGCGGTCGTTTGTCTCCGAATGACAGCCAACAAATGACCGCCGAGTGACTGAGGGAGGGGGCCAGAAAAGAGGGGAGGCGAAAATAGAAGGAGGGGGACATGCATGCGTACGACCCTTACCCACCTACGCGTCGTGACTTCGTCAATTCACGAACACGTCCATAGGTGGGTAACGCGCCAGCGGCTCTGTCGGCATGCTTTGATCTCTCCGAAATAATCCGTCAATGAAAATGAATATAGAGTGAGAGTGAGATCCAGTTAAATAACGGTCATTGTTGAATATGTGAATAATATGGCTTCCCTTTCTTTCATTTTTTAACAAAAAAACCTTTGTGATTGTTCCCTGTAAAAAAAAAAACACTCTTCCAAATTATAATAAAGTTAATGTTTTAAAGTCGCAGTCCTCCGCTGTTCTTTTCTCTACACATCGATTAGAGATAACAAGCTTTTGTTTATTGTACCGAGAATGATGGAAGCATGAGCTGTGACTGTTGGCACAGTTTGCTTATCTGACACTAAACTAAATCTCTCTTTCTGGCCCCATTTAAATAGCACGATTTGTCAGTCCTGATTGGGTACAGATACACGGTAGAATTAGATACACAGTAGACACACGGCAGACACACAGAAGGTGTACAGTTTTAATATACGTGGCCACGTTATGTCTGTGAAAGTGATCATAAAAAATCAACAAAGTAACCATGATGCTAGACTAATCTGAACACCAAACCACTAAGTCAACTAAAACACATCATGAATTTATAATCACGTTCAGTGGGTTATTCTAAATAGCACAAAACATCTTGATTTGCAATGAAACTGCCGGTTCCAACCCCGGCTGAGAAACAATTTAAAAGAATGCGAATTGCTGTTATAGCTGCTATAGGTCACTCTGATGATGTAATTTTTGGGTTTACTTAGTCATTTCTGGAGAATGTTAGTTATGTTCAGACATCCAGTGAAATATTTTCAACCGCATAATCTTACCACAAGGCGGGTTGAGTTTGATTCGGAGATCATTACAAATAATGGCCCCATAATCTAAAAGAAACGACATGGGAACAAAAAAACAATCTTGGCTGGATTGTTACATTTTAACTAGTGCATCTTTCTCTTATTTGTATGCAGAAACCAAATTAAAAAGTAAACACTGTATTCAAAATTGACCCATTATACTCAGATACACAACACACACCTCAGTTAAATACATACACAAAAACAAAAACAGAGTATTGACTTTTTATTGAGCACATTCAACTGATGTGACGAATAATAGGAAGAGCATGTGTCAAGATATGTATCGGGGTGCACGTGTATTTGTCACCACATCGGTCTCGTCAACGGACTGTTACAAAAGTCATAAAGACGATTTAACAGATACGGACTTCGATGATTGGCTGTTTGCTCAAGTTCTGCATTTGGATTTAAAAGCCGAGAAGCCGGAGTAAGAAAATGGTTATGAGGTGCAAAGTGGCTCAGTCCGGTCCTGCCCCGTATCCCTCGAAAGCTGACTGATTAATAGTCCGACCTGACCCAAGACACGAATGCGGCAGCGGACTCTGTCCGAAAGTGCCGCCACGCGCGTATCGTCTTTCCGCATCCTCGTATTTGTAGAGAGAGATTCGGGAAAATCTACAAAAGAAGATGACGTTGAACCAATTTCCCAAATTTCCAGGTTTTCAGCTCAATAAAGGAAGTGCTGTCACGCTAAAAGTAAGTAAAATAAATAATAATCCAGATGGAAAAGGAAGCAACGTTCTATGAGGAAACCCTGGTCATAGTTCATAGGAAGTTACGGTTATTATATTTATCAAAAATACTAAAATATTTCGATATTTTTCTACGGGAAGCAGGGAAAAGATTTTTGCTTTTAAAGGGGAGGTTAGGAGAGCGATTGCTTTTAAAGGAGATGATGATAGCAATGCAGGAAAAGTTGGTGTAAATATCGGAGTGTATCGCTACCCAACGTTCCAAATAAAAGAAACCAGAAACAATACACGATGTGGGCTCATACATTCATTCATAACACTTGTGTAATACGTTGCACTTGAACACTGCATTAAGACAAGTTAATTAATAACAGATTAGGAGATTTAAAAACAGAAAACTTTAATACGTGTGTCATAGCTGATAATGGATTTGAGCGCGTGTGCAGTTAAATACTCGCCCTCTTGTGGTTAGCCATGTCTGCTTTTGCATATTTGATTTTTTAAATTCGCTTTCCCCATAGTTTCACGCTATCTCAATTTCTCAAAATAACAGCGATTAAGCTCCATTACCCTGGGAGACCTCTATAAACCTTTTTCAGAACCTCTCGGGCATACAGCAATCTGGTCTCACCATCCTCTGTTCAACCGACTTGATTTGCAACTGCAACTTTCTCTGGTATTAACTTTTATCTAGAATATTCCCCTGCCGCCATAATTTCCCCAAATTATTCATCACCAACTCGTTAATTTCACTGTATAATATAATTAGTGGTATAACGCCATGAAATGTTCTGGTTATGTTAACAGAATAATGCTATACTGCATTAGCCCCAAATGCAGTATATATATCACCATTCATTCATGTGATTACACAAAAACAATGATATTGATACTCTATGGACAGCACACTATAGTGTATTAGGCCTCTAGTCTGTGAAAAACTAGTCTTACTGGAAGCTGTGAAGAGGAGATAAGATATTTCACACAGGCTTTTAAATGTTCCTCTTCTCTGACTAGCTCACCTATGTTAATTAGCATTGATGAGTTTCTTGTGGAAGTTGTGAGTTCTGTAACTGTCAGAGGGTGGAGTTTGAGGAAAGGGTGAGCTCTGTAACTGTCAGAGGGTGGAGTTTGTGGGTGGTGGTGGCTCAATCTAGATGTCTACTTGCAGAATATAATGATGATTGGCTGGCAGACTGAAGTGTCCTCTCTCCCTGACTGGCTTGTGCAGGCTGTCACTCTAAGGGAGGCGGGAGAGGAAGGGATGAGAGGATTGCTCCAGGATAAGACAATTTTGCAATATGGTTCTTGTTTCTATTTCATATTCCGATATTCCAAAAAAAGTCTTTATATAAACCTAGCAGATTATGGCTAACAAACAGTCCAGAGTCAAAAATGCCACTGTCTCAGTACCCCTCTCCCTAAGAAGGTCCTCTCTCATCCCTTTGTCCTCCAGCCACCATTGGTTCCGGGCAATGTCTGGAAGGGCTGCAGGGCCAGCTGATTGGTCAGCCAGGTGTGTTGATGACAGTCTTGGAGGAGTTTTGAAAGAGAGGCTGGAGGAACATTCCTATTGTGCCAAAGACACAAACGAAGACAAAGATCCAGAGGAAGAGCCGATCAATCACCATGGCAACATATTTCCAATCCTCACTCACCTGTGAGAGAGACAGAGAGCAGAGGGGAGGAAAAGAAAGATAAGAAGATGTAAACACAGAGGTGTAGAAGTGTGAAGTGATGAAAAATGTTTAAAAAAACATAAAAAATATGAGAGGAAATAGGAGTAAAAAAAAGGTGAGAGAGAGACAAAGTGAGGGAGTCAAATATAGAGTATGTTTAGAGAGAGAGAGAGAGAGAGAGAGAGAAATAGAGAGCGAGGGAGAATGAGCAGGGTGAAGGGAAAGGTTAATGTGTAGAGAGACTTCATTCTGCCACAACCTGCTAATGAGGTGGAGACACGGGGGTACTCACACTGGAACCACGTCATTGGCCATACCACAGAGTCGGCATGGGAACCGACTTGTAACCATAGAGATGAGGCTATGTGCAGGTTGAGATGATGAGCAGAATAACCTCTTAAGGGAACCCTGCTCTTAGGCCAGCACAGGCTGCTACAGTTCACCTTTATTCACTCTGCTGTATTCACTCCACTGACAGACCACATTAAAATGCGACCGAAAAACAAGCACTGGTACATGAATAGAACGACACCTTTAAAGAAACATTTAAATACGCTAATAAATATACTATATATGTGTTTATTTTCAATCATTAACCAGGTTGCTTATTTCTTCATCCCATTAACCCTCTTGAGATCCTCATCTGGAGTTGTGTTCAGGAGGATTTGCCAGAACTGTGTGTAGTAAACAGGAGGGCAGAGTTGGTGATGCTGTTGCTAATGCTGTTGCCTTGGGGACAGAGAACACCTCCATGCTGTTGAATGCTACTGAATGCCTTCAGAATGCCTGGCCTCCAGAGGCCCTTCCAGCCGGACGGGCCCTGCATAACACGACTGTCTGGATCTAAGTAGCTTTATACTGTATGTAGTGAAGGCAGTGG
Organism: Tenebrosternarchus preto; assembly: GCA_025802075.1. Taxonomy (NCBI): domain Eukaryota; kingdom Metazoa; phylum Chordata; class Actinopteri; order Gymnotiformes; family Apteronotidae; genus Tenebrosternarchus; species Tenebrosternarchus preto. The sequence goes on along the minus strand of JAOYMR010000007.1, from coordinate 342,054 downwards.
CAATTAACAATGAATAAGCAGTGACCACAGAAGGAACAACGGTTGTTTAGTGACTAGGAGGTTATGAAATTAAATTAATATTTACATTTTTTCATTCTAATGTATCTAAAGGGGATATTAATGTTCTACAGAATTACAAAGTTCTGTTTTTTATGTGTTATTGTGCGTGTGTTTGCTTGTTTATTTAATGACCATAAGAAAGATTTACACCCTTCACTGAATGTAGCTCTGGGTATGCGCGTTATAAACATGTTTTTGATGTCAGAAGTTACACTGCACAAATACTGCACAAATACTGCACAAATACTGCACAAATACTGCACAAATACTGCACAAAGTGAATTAGAGACGAAAGAGTTTAGGAACCTGTTAATCATTTTTTGAAGTTTTGCACAATGCTGCAGCATTAATGTATTAGACATGCCTGTAAAAACGAATAAATGCCATGTTTATGATGACGACTGGGGTGAAGACTGGGATTAATGGGGGACATGATTGAACTGCCCCCTTATCCACCATGTCCACCATGATTTGTAGTGAATGGTAGCCCTCTGCAGTTGTGTGGATACTGCTCTGGGTCAAACTGGAAGCACTAGTCAAACTGAGACGCTGGTCAAACTGAGGCGCTGGTCAAACTGAGGCACTGGTCAATGACACATAAGATGAAAGACACTGGAACGTCAGGGTCCATGACCATAAACTGGCATTTTTTTTAGTAGGGCCAGTGTTATGAAAATCTAATTTCAACCAAGACAAACTTAATGGACCTTTAATGTTATTTCCCCACTGGGTCTGCAGTTTTTGTCAAATGGAGTCTCAGAGGACACTGTGTCCTATTTCCACTAGTGTGCATGTCAACAAATTTCAGGGCATGTTCGCATGCAGACATAATGGCTGTTACTCACGCTGCGGTCATCGTCCTCGCTTTTCATGTGGTTGGCTATGAAACGCACGCCATCCACGGCCTCCTCGAAGCCCGGGCATGCATGTCCCAGCAGGGTGTGAGTCAGGCCTGCCGTCGGCGCTCCTTGCTTGGCCCGACTTAGAGCCGAGCCCTGAAGGGATGCGGAGCTGCCCCCTTCCCTGCTGTCCGGCCCACCTTCTCTCAGCCCGTTCAACACATCTATGGATCCCCCTCCACCACCTCCACCGCTGCCCAGCTCCACCCCTCCGAACTGCTCGATGGAGGCACGGTTCACGTAGCAGGTGCAGGCCTCGCCGGTCTCCTTGCCGGGTGCGGCGGGGGAGGAGACTGAGCCGAGGCCCGCAGCACGTCTCTCCTCGGCATGGCGTCGCCGGCGTCGAAGGCGCTGCCGCTCGCCGCTGTTGCGCGGTTGTCGCATGAAGAGCAGCGCGGGTAGGCGGTTGAGGAAGACCACTTTGACCCAGGGTGGCATGGTGTGCGTGGTGGGTGAGCGGTGGTGCACGTTCAGCACACACACACTCGTCACGATGGAAAAGGTCACCAGAACCATGGTGAACATCAGGTACTTCCCCACCAGCGGCACGTCCAGCGAGGTGGGCGGGACGATCTTGGATATCAGGAGCAGGAAGACGGTGAGTGCCAGCAGCACCGAGATGCACAGCGTCATCTTCTCACCGCAGTCAGACGGCAGGTAGAAGACCAGGATGGCCAGCGAGGTGATCAGTACGCAGGGGATGATCAAGTTAATGGTGTAAAAGAGAGGCTTGCGACGGATTATAAAGTCGTACGTGATGTCCACGTAGGCCGGCTCTGACGGGTTCTCGTTACGCCGGCCAGGCAGCGCGATGATGTCCCACTCGCCGCTCGGCGTGAAGTCGTCCATGCTGGCCACATCGGCCCGCAGAACCAGGTCCACTTCTGTACGGTCATACGTCCACGAGCGGAACGTCAGTGTACAGTTCTGCTGGTCGAAAGGGAAGTGCTTCACCTCGATCTTGCACGCGCTCTTGTAGATGGCCGGCGGCAGCCAGAAGACGCTGCCGTCATAAGAGACAACAGCGTTGGAGTAGAAGGATACTTCGTACATGCCGTCAGCACTGGGGAATACAGACAGAGATGTTACCTCTTTGTGTACGTACATATATGAATAGAATAGAACAGAATAGAATAGGACAGAATAGAATAGAACAGATTTTTTTTTATTTTGTAAGGACACATGCATTATGTGGCTATTTAAGGCCATTGTGTTATGTGTTCACACTACTGGATGAAGCCAACACACACAGGGACATATTAGTGGCTGTATGATATTAAGGCTTAGACTCAGCTCATGTTGAACTTTGGTGACTAAGGTGCAGGTGTCAGTGTTAATAAGCATAATACCCCAACACATTACACAATACACAATACCCCAACACATTACACAATACCCCAACACATTACACATTACACAATACCCCAACACATTACACAATACACAATACCCCAACACATTACACATTACACAATACCCCAACACATTACACAATACCCCAACACATTACACATTACACAATACCCCAACACATTACACAATAC
>JAOYMR010000007.1:312299-324028 GCA_025802075.1 Tenebrosternarchus preto | reverse complement strand
TACTGTAGTAGTTATTTATCTAGCATGGACTACTGTAGTAGTTATTTATCTAGCATGGATTACTGTAGTAGTTATTTATCTAGCATGGACTACTGTAGTAGTTATCTTTCTGTAGCAGCATGTTCTATAATCTAGTATTCCATACTTAGAAACACGAGCTGCCATTTGCAAACCAACAGACATTATTTAGCAAGATAATATGTCATAAAAGATCAATCACATTTAACTCATCTATTTCTCAGACAATGTTGTATCCTTTAATGGTAGGATCTTTTATATCACTCTCCATTGCTGAAATGCAGATAAACCGGAGATCCAAGAGACTTCATATTTAACAGTTAGTGTTAGCTATTGTTAGAACTCACTAACCAATTGCAAAGTAAAATTAAGGACTAATATTGCTGCCCTCTGCAAGCAAGCTAGCAGGTCTCCATGAACATTTTCCACAGTGTAAGACACAGAAGATCCTCAAATTCTCATTGACATTTTCATGTTTCAGATCTTGTTCCGTTGACGTGTGAAAAATGTAGTTAATGGAGGTCTGGTTAGACTAGACTTGTCCAGCTTTCTTGATATGTAGCTTTACATAATGTTATAATAATATAATGTTATAATAGTCATATGAAGCAGTATCGATTTTCCAGAGAATGGGTGGGGCTAAGGGCAATAAGCACGAAGAATGTTGAGAAGTAGGTTTTTGTTCTTCCACTGGAATGCTTTTGAATGAAAGGTGAGTGCATGTAATATTTTTTATTATGTGTTGAGGTGTGTGAAGGTGTGGCTTTCTATGCAGAAAGGTTTTTTTCACCCTTTGTCTTAGTTTGAGGTAGGAGTAGTTTCACAGTAGTTTTATTTATATTACTAAAAATACTCAGAATTGTTGCCTCAGGAAAATAGCATATTATACAAATAGTGTATTATATATCTTCCTAACTAGAGAGTGTGCAAATGGGCAACTATTATTTGCATTTGCTAGTTATGTTATTTGAGTATCACCATTTACGTAGAACCCTAAAGATAGCTGAAAATAGTTTAATGTGTTGTCATATAATATTGATAATATTCCAGAGCACTGTTATTTCTCTACAGAATGCACTATACTTGACGTGGAAGTGTCTCCCAGGATATTTGGAAACAATGCAACAATTTATTACAGTTAGACTTTATCTTTAAGAGTTTCTGTATGTTATTACATCACTGGGAGAGACTGTGTAGACTACAAATTATGACTACATTCCTGAATTATGCCATGGCGTGTCTGCGTTTTGAAAGAGCTATATAAAACGTGTTGACCAATAGCCTGCATACAACCGCAACTGCTCATTTCCACTCCCAAGGTTCTAATATAGGTGAGGTCACAAGTCTTGTGATTGGTTAATGGGTCAGTTGAAGGTGTTTTTTTTCCTGTTCAATAAAAACGGTTTAAGTGGCAGTGTTAGAGCTCCAGTACCAAATATAGCTATTTGAATAATAAATGGAACGGTGGTATGTGCGCCTTGGTTCAGGTTTGGAACTGTGTATTAAATAAGTGAATGCATATTAAATAAGCAAATACATATTACATTTAAGATTTCATCTAAATTAATTAATGAGTGTAAATTAACAATCTTTATTAATTAGAAACCTATTGGTAGCTACTGAAATGCTATGTTAGGTATACAATTGTTTAATTTAGAATATGGAAATAATAATTAGTAAATAAATCGCAAATAAAATACAAATAAGTAGGGGGATCATTAATAATTAATTACAATACATTATGCATAAACACATAAATGTATAAAGTATAAATGATTGTGATCATGTATCAGCTAAATCAAAAATTATATTCTTTAAAATAATTGAAAATATTGTCTTTATACACTCTCCTTTTTTATAGAATTGAATTTTACATAAACAGATGTTTCAGTACATTGGCTAGTTATGTTTTCAATGTAAATAACTATTTAGAGAAAGAAATATTGAAACTTTAATATTTACATTTGGTTTCTATGCACATTGTTTATGCAATTGTGCTTGACAGAGATATTTCGAGCCACAACCTTTGTGCTATAAATATTATGTCATCATCTAGACCCGACGGTTGTTCGAGTTTGTTTAACTCATGGGACCGGAATGCAGCAGAGTCTGGGCCCCAGTACCACTCACGTAACTTACCGCAGGTGTCACGCGCAAGCTCTTGGCGTGTCGCGTCTCTAATGACGCTAGAGAAACCGAGAGAAACTTTCAAGGAGGCGGGGAACAACACCGTTTATCATGTGCGCCAGCAGAGCGTTACACACAGTCTGTTAAAACGGGAGAGCATCAACACACACGTACATCTATAGTGGAAATCCGACTCTTATTTGTCTGTTCATTTTTTATTTGTTAGATTTTTTTATTCTTTTGGTGCCCGAAAGATTTTCTGAATATGAACGGCATGCGGAGTATGTGCATGTTTGAAAAATCGGACAACAAACAAGTAAGTTTCGCCAAATCAGACGAAAAAATAGTCTAAAATCAAATTATGCTATAGTTATTATTGTACTTGGTGTCGGGATTTGTTATGAGCTAATGTAGAATGGCAGAGGTGTGTTCAGAGGACCATGTGATCATGAGGATATATAACACTAAAATTAACATTTGGATGACGTGAACGGGCAGGGAGAGGGTTTAAACAGAATCACACTTAAACACAAACTAGAGACTCTACTGTTGATCTGCTGAAAAACATATAGGCTCATGTATCATCGTCAATCATGTATATGGATATTATCCTGTATGTGACGGATTTGTCCCCTCGTTGTTCTACTTTATAATTACATATTATTTAAGTGTCTATTTAAATATTTATTAGTATTTGTTCATTCTATTTTTATTTACACGTTTCATTTTGCTTCCTGCAGTCTCTGTCTTACGTTCGATGATCCTTTGTTGATCCAGGCATACCTGCTTGTACAGCATTAACTCATACTCAGTAAGAACACATAACCATTAACTGCTGACACTGGTTGCTGTAGTCTGGCGAGAGGAGTGAGTGAATTTTTTGACAATGATTAGCCTGCGCTTTCACTACATGCCTGTATTCTAGTGTTACCTGGAAGCTATGTGCTCTCACCAGTTTTACTGCACCTTTTATTTGATAAAAAGTAGATATCAGAGCTTTTGCCTGTGGATATTCACAGACTCTTACAGAAAGGGAGTGTTGCTCATACACAAACAGGTACAGAGAAAAATATGATATAATATATGATATATCAGATATATGATATATCAGATTAGAAAACAGGAACTTCTGTTTTATACCTTGAGATATTCTGTATAGATGCTGTGCAGTACAATACATTATTATAATAAAATTCATTTTATTAGGTAAATACTCATAGGTTAGCATGTTTATTATATGAATATATCCAGTTGGTAACCATCCAATAGCACCCCTAACTCATTCCCACAGTAGCACAATGGTTAATTCAGCACCAGTGATCTTACTAAGCACACTTATACCATGCTCTTGCTATTAGCAATATGATCAGACTGATCTGTAGCCAGTGTCTCAGAATAACTATTCAAGAGCAAAATCATGGGGATTGCAACTTGTCTGAGAGGCAGCAAGAAAGACTGTGGTGGTACTAATTGACCAAGGCAAAGACTGAGCTTGTTCTGCTCCCCGGGCTCCTGAAGTCAATCAGGATCCATTCTTTATGCCATGTAGTCACAATGTTCAATAGATCTTTTCACTTCTGTTTGTCCATGGATACAGAAACACTTTTACCAGTCAGTCTTGCAGATTTCAAGGAAGAGAGAGAGAGAAAAACACACAGTGAGCCAGAGCAGGACAGATTGGAGGGGTGAGAGAGAAATAAAACAGCATTCCTCTGGATTGTTTTTTCCACGTGTTTAGCTCAGGGTGGCGGGTTTCTATGGTGGCATTCTTACTGTTATGTAAGGCGTACAGCTTGCTTCTGCAAACACACTTGCTGTCTTTATTCAGCGTGCTTTGTCAGTGCAGTTTACTCTTCTGCTTATCCCTTTACACCATCACTATATCACCCCATCACATCATCACATAAATATCACTACATCACCCCATCACATCACCACATAAATATAACTACATCATCACATCACCACATAAACATCACTACATCACCCCATCACATCACCACATAAATATAACTACATCATCACATCATCACATAAACATCACTACATCACCCCATCACATTCAACCACGTCTCTCCTGCCTCAGGGGAGCCACGTCCAGTCCGCTGATGTTTTACACAAACCGATGTATTGTCACGTCTTGGACACCCTGGACTCTAAATGTTAAACATGATCTAATTTGGGTGGGTTGTTTGAAGGAGACTTTCTTCAAACAACATGGCTGCAGACATTTGCTAAGTTAACTGCGTATACAGACAAATGGTAAATATAAGTGTGACCTGTATCTGTTGAAGATTAGTACTACTTAGCACATGAAGGTTAGCACATGAAGAATGTACTAATAAATTAGTAATAAATGGTGGAATTAGTGGAGTATCCCATCCTAAAGTGTTTTTAAAGCACCTTTTTATTCATATCAGTGTTGGTTCAAAAATATTTTATATTTATTGCGTTGTTGTTCAAATCAGACTTTGAAAGATGGGATACCTTTTTAAACAAACACATACTTGTTTTCTTTAAAGTTAATGGGTTTTGGTGCATTTGGGACGCTTTGTGAGGACATTTATTGTGCATCTAACCATGATATTGAGTTACCTGTAGCCTTCTCATCTGACCTTTGTATGTCGTGTGTGTGTGTGTGTGAGTGTGAGTGTGAGTGTGTGTGAGTTGTCTCAACTTTAGTCAGAGCTTAAGTTAAGGCCCAGGCCCAGTGTCTGGTAACACATTCCATTCTCAAATCTCTGCTCCCCTGTTCACCCACTCCCTTTCCCATCACTCTTCATCCTGTTTGTAGGTTTCTCTTGGTGTCTGTACAGGAATCAATTTCTTCCCATTTGGCAGTGGATCACAATGTCTGCCTCAGTTCAGTTCTTAGGCTATTACATGTCATAAGAAGGTGGAGGAAGGGGAGCAAAAGCAGTAAATGTAAATGTAAACGTAACCTTAATGAAACATAGATTAGCCTGTTTTGTTGTTTTCTTATTGCCACCTTGTTCTTATATTGAGATGTATATGCTGTGATTCAGCATTTCAGTATGAGGAGATGACGTCAGAGCTATATGAAGACTTATGGTCTGTTCTGAGAGATTATAAGGCATCGGGAAGATAGAAGCTTAAGAAATGAGAGTGTTTAGGTGTCATATCAGGCTCAGAGCTCATTACACTGTAGTGTGCTGTAGCAGAATCCTCCCTCATAGCCTCCGAATAGACTCCATAATCCCCAGATGGGTAATGTGCTGTTGTTTTGTTGCTCTCTTGAGTTGAGGTGTGGTGTTCAGCTTGGCTGGGCTCTTTAAAGCGCTGTTTTGCCTTGTATGGAAACACACGCACACACAGGCTAGGACTACTTCAGATGCTCAATTTGCTCAGGACTCTTGGAGCGGGACAGAAAGCCTGAGGATCCTCTGGGTGGCTCCAGAAAATGCAAACCATTGGGTACGTTCTGGCTTTCACTGAGTGTGTTCAGAGCTGTTTCTTATTGTTGTCTTGCGGTTTGTGCAGAGTGCAGTTCAGTAGCTGTTGCCCAAGCTTGCGTGGCTGTTCTGTCTGAGCCCCGGATTTGCTGCCGTTTTGTCTTGGCCGGAGACGGCAGTCAACCTGTTGTTTTGGCTGCGTGGGTTAAGGTGTGGCAGGATGTGGTCTCGTGAAGATTTCGCCGGTGTGTAATTAAGGATACCCCTCCGAACCGCTGTGAGATGCAACAGTGCGTCACGGCCAAAGTAGATTAATCCAGTGTAATGAGACAGAATGCAGCAGTGTGTGGACACAGACGGGTTACCAGCCTTGTGCAGTGCATTAGCACTGAGGGTGGTATAAAGTGTCTGTAGATGGACAGGCATGTGGTAATGGGGCATGTGGAGAATAATGTGTCCATGGTCACAAAGTGTGTACCAAGTGTGTTGTGTGTGTTTGCAAAGTGTTTATATCAGTGTGTGCTGTCAGACTGATAATACATTCATTATATGTGCATAAAAGAGAGAGGGTGTGTTTATATCAGTATGTGCTGTTAGACCGATACAACCGTACATTTATTATATATGTGTGGGGTAGAGATGGGGTAGAGAGGGTGTGTGTGTGTGTGTGTGTGTGTGTGTGATGCTTGATCAGGTTCTGTGCAGCCAGTATGGTTCTGTGCACCCAAGTCATGCACATGTTATACCAGCCATAGTCAGCTAGCACTGGACAACACACACAGGAGCTGAAACAGACTATTGTATAAGTCCAGATCACAACATAGCACCCCAGGAAGGCATGTAGCAGGATCTGCTGACCTGTTGTGTCTCCTAGCAATAGAGAGGTTAAGGAGAGAATCCTCAGTATGTGAGGAATGTCTCTTATCTGGCCTCTCTCTGTCTTTCCTCTGTCTTCCACCATGACCTTATTCAGCCTCTCTGGGTTCCAGTGCCTGTAAGCTCCTCCCCACAGGGGAGTTGTAGAGGTGCACTAGCAAAGTACGTATCGCTGTTTGGTTATGTAACCAGTTTATAGTTATATAACGAGTTCCAGGTTGCTCTTTGGTCTGCAAGTGTGGGAGTGCCTCAGTGAGTGTGTGTGTGTGTGCGAGTGAGGGAGTGCCTCAGTGAGTGTGTGTGTGTGTGTGTGCGCGAGTGTGGGAGTGCCTCAGTGAATGTGTGGCAGTGCCTCAGTGAGTGTGTGTGTGTGTGTGTGTGTGTATGTGTGTGTGTCTCGTTTGGGCCGTGCTTCTTTAAAACTCTTTTAACATTTACTCATGTGGTTACTGTCCAGTTTTAAGCAGGATGAGCTTCAAATGAAGATATTCACAGTGCAGTTGTACAGTTGTGTGTAAATAAAACACAGCACATCTACTCACAAGTTCCTTTTTGCTTGGTTGCTTTACCCGCTCTAGTGTCATTGCAGTTTTACATTGTGGGTTCAACTGTCCAGAGATCTCCAGTCCCATGAACTCTCTATTCTTGTGTTTGTAGTTTCTGAATGTCTCTGTTTCCATGGAGATATTCCATGTCCCCCCAGTATGTGTTGCCCTGTTTGGAGTCTCTGTTGTGATTCAAATGCACATTCAAAACGAGAGTGCTGGCACTCTGAGGGAGTTGTGGAATTTTCCAGAAGCTGTGGAACATGATTCAAACAGAGTGTCCTGTTTCTTATACCCTGGAACATGTATTTAATAATTTCTTTCTTTTTCCCTTTATTAATATGACATTCATGCCAGAATTTTACAGACATCTGACCTTCATTCTGTCTCCCTCTCTCTCCTTCTCTGTCTCTCTCCCTCTCTCTCTTTCTCACTCTTTCTCTTTCACAATGCCTAACTCTCTCTCCCTAGGGGTTATTACTCAGTTTCTCCTCCCCACATTTTCCTCTCCTCTCCACAGATCCCTCCTTCTTTCAGCTCCTGCTCCTAACGGTTTCTCACTCACATTTTCCTCTCACCCTCGTTCAAGTCTTCACTGCTTGTTGTATTTCAGGAGGGACATCGTCGCGTAAGACTCACCTTACACGACCAGAGTCCGCCAAGGCAGCCTGACATACGAAAGGTAAGGTGTACCTCACCCCTCGAATCACATTCACGCATGTGCACTCACACAACCACACAGAGCTTCTCTGAAACATGACCGTCATGGTGGTTTTACCACCTGATGCAGCCCGAGTACAAGAACGGGGAGAGATTATTTAAAGCTGAAGATGAGGAATGTTGTTTAAAAAAAGAATTCTTTATTCTGGATGATTGAGGAAAACGTGTTGAGGAGTGAAAACCCACATCACTTTGTGGTCTCTTGTTCTCAGCAGCACAGAACAGCACAGAACATCTACCACAGCAATTTGTTTATTCTGGTTGTGACTGTTAGTACTGATGGCTGTGTTTATTCATGCTTCCAGTATGGACAGTGAAAAGCTTTCATGTTTCTATTGAAACTTGGACAGTTCTCCAGTCTCTTGATTTCATAACCTGTTGTAAAGAGTCTCCAGTTATTTGTCCATAAATCAGTTTTCAGTTTTTTTCAGTTTTCTGTGTATCTGTCTCTGTCTGTCTTGTTCCATAACTCCATAAACGTTATGGGTACAGGAGGGTGGTCCTCTTGCACTTCTTACACAAGCCTCCCATTGAGGACCATACAGCCTTTGTTTTGGATTCCAGCCCCCCTTCATCTCTCCCCTACCTCCACTACCCCTCTCCTACCACCATTACCCCTCCCCTATCCCCACACATCCTTTGGGCATTTTTTGAGACAGCACATATTATGAAACACAGGAAACCATGCTGCCTTGACATCTGAACACCTTATGACAGATTGTCTTACTCAATATGATCATGTGTAATCATATTTTGGGGGTGGTCCCAGAGACAGGCCCCAGCAGATTTTCCATAAGAACATTTGTGGATGAAATTTAGTCATGCTTTTGCTATTTTTGTAGTGTAATGAGGCAACCCTCTCTGTTGCAGCCAATTTGCAGAGCATTTGCCTTGGTGCAGCCAACCAATGAGAAGCAGCTTCTAAAGACACAGCCAGTCAAACCAGAAGAGAAGGTTGAAGTCATAAAGGTAAGCAGGTTTCCATGGCACTGATAGGAGTGGTGTGCAAGTGGAAGTATATGTTGTGATGTCACTTTCTCAAACCCAGCCCTTCCTTCTTGAGAATGTATGAATATGTTCTTGATTAGATCACATCTTCTTTGGAAAGTCTGATGGTAGTAATATGTTTGTGTGTGTGTGTGTGTGTGTGTGTGTGTAAGGTCTATCTGGAGGCACGGAGACAAGAACAAGCAGACAGTGAGCAGAGTCTGAAGATGCTCTCAGAAGAGGTGTCACAAATTCAGGAGGTCAGCAGAATCCCCCGCCCCTGGTTCTGCTATTTCCACTGGGGGGCACTCTCTTTCTCTCCCTCTCTGTGTGTATTCCTCTGTGTGTATCCCTCTCTGTGTGTGTCATCGACTAACAGCACAGTGTCTTGTGCAGGTGAGATACTGTTTGAAGACCCTGAGGGAGCAGATGGCAGCAAAAACAAACCACAGAACAGAGCACAAGGTATGAACAGTACATGTGCTCCAACATCACAGATAATGCACTGGATGAGACAATGAACTATAGCTCTTCCCTCTGTCTCTTTCTCTCTCTCACTCTGTCTTTTATGGTGTCTCTTTCCCATAGTTGATGTTAACTCAGAATGGTCTCAGCAAACTGAATGGAGCCCTGCCAACATCAGCATCAACACAGGACAGTGAGGACAGCCAGGTGAGATGTTTTCATATGATCATTTCATATTACAAAAACACACACAGCATATTTTTCCATGCCAAATGACTGTCATAAGGAACATTATGTCAAGCAAAACGTGACCCTGGACATCTGTCATCTTTCAGGCACTGTGTATTAATGTACATGTTAATGTTATGTAATGTGCAGTGTTAATGTATATTGTGTTCGTGTATACTCTGTTAATTCAAGGTGTGTTAATGCACGCTCTGTTAACATACACTGTGTTGATACATGCTCTGTAAACATGTGGTGTGTTGATGTGAGGTGTGTTAATGCTCTGCTAATGTACAAAGTTGTTGCAGTAATACCAGATCTCTGCTGTAACATGTAATGTATACAATGAAGTAAATGTACCTATAGAAAACATGTAATGTATACAATGAAGTAAATGTACCTATAGAACACATGTAACGTACACAATGAAGTAAATGTACCTATTCTCCCAGAAAGCACCACTGTACACCCAGCGCAGGACAAACCCTGCCCTAATGACCACTGCATTCCACAAACTTCCTTGATCTGCTCTAACTGGACTTTCAATGTTTCGTTAATGATGACATTACCATGTGAATGGTTTTCTGCAAATGCTTTACTGTGTCTTGGTTCATCTCCTTTGTTCTGTGTGGAAACCATTTGCTGTTAAAGAACATGCTTGTAATGCCTGACAAAGTCCTAGTCATTCCAGAACATGATTTGAATAGGCTGGATTAAGCTCTGTGAGAGCACTAGGTGTGTGTGTGTGTGTGTGTGTGAAAGCATGCTGGACTTCAGCTCTGATAAGAAAATGCATTCAGCCCTGCTACCGCACGTCAGTGGAAGCCAACACCCAGATGAAGCACACACAAACACACACATCTGCACAGCTCCTCCCTCTTCTCTTTTTTTCTTGCTCTTTCTCCTCTAATTAAATTCTATAAATATCCTTTGGCAAATGTGGAAGGGAACAGAATGCAACGTTGTTTTGTTGTTATGTGTATTAAGCTACACTCTACCAGTTTAAGGTACAAAATCAAGCAAAAAGAACATATTCCCTATTCTAAGACAATGAATTGAATTTTATATGAAGAAACTTTGTTCCATGTTGTTGACCTTGCGCTTCTCCTTTTTGCCCCACCCTCTGTTTATTCCCACTTTCTTTCCTCATCTGTGAACCCCCTCCTCCCACTTTCTTCCTTAGGAGTGCCTCGATGAGGAGGAGCGCCTGAGGATGAGGGAAATCAGCAAACGCCTCTACTCTCAGCTCCAAGAGGCAGAAAGGAGGCACCAGGAGGAGAGAGAGAAGCTGCAGGTACATCCAGCCTCCACGTTTCACCCCCCAGATCTCAGCACTCCTACTCCCCTCATGCTTCATCCGGGGCCTTTCTTTCTTTGTACACCTCCCAGTGTTTTATCCTTGTTCTCAGGTTTCTCTGACTCTCTTATTTCTCTCATGTATCTCAGTCAGAGGCTGGTCAGTATAAACGGCAGTTGTCTGAGCAGAGTGACCGGCTGAAGGAAGCTGAGGACACCGCCCAGCAGCAGGATGAACAAATCAGAGAGCTCCAGCGTCTGGTGGGCGGGATGCAACAGGAGAGCTCTGCCCTAAGGGAGGAGCTTCTGACCAGGGAAGCAAAGCTTCTGCAACTGCAGGAGCTGAAGGAGGAGGGCCAAGCCAATAAAGAGAGGTGAGTGTGGTAAGGGGCTACTGAATCTGTGAAAATGCATTTTTTTCAATCTGTGTAGTCACAAGATGCCAAGACAAAATGTCATATTATGTCTAATAACACGTGAGTCTGCATAGTTTCTGCAACCATTATTTGACCAACTGTCAGAACTGAAATATTTGTGGGGATGTTTTGCTCAGTAATGCATGTTGTATGGTGAAATGCTGTGCTGGGCAGCTATGAAACTATCATATCTCTGTATTGTTCAACTGCTCGTTCAAGTAGGATGGTTTGTAGGTTCAAATGCAGTGATGGTAACAGGTGCACTGTGATGGTAAGAGTAATGGTAACAGGTGCACTGTGATGGTAAAAGTAATGGTAACAGGTGCACTGTGATGGTAAGAGTAATGGTAACAGGTGCACTGTGATGGTAAGAGTAATGGTAACAGGTGCACTGTGATGGTAAGAGTAATGGTAACAGGTGCACTGTGATGGTAAGAGTAATGGTAACAGGTGCACTGTGATGGTAAGAGTAATGGTAACAGGTGCACTGTGATGGTAAGAGTAATGGTAACAGGTGCACTGTGATGGTAAGAGTAATGGTAACAGGTGCACTGTGATGGTAAGAGTAATGGTAACAGGTGCACTGTGATGGTAAGAGTAATGGTAACAGGTGCACTGTGATGGTAAGAGTAATGGTAACA
>JAOYMR010000007.1:277800-298264 GCA_025802075.1 Tenebrosternarchus preto | reverse complement strand
TCTCAATACAAAATATCCATTCACCATTCCGTGTGTTTCCGTGCATTGTCTGGCTGTCTGTTGTCATTTCACATTACATTGTTGCCGTTACACATTCATTTCCCGGTCCATCTCATCCCTTTATCTCTGTTGCCGGCCCAACCTGGACTGGGTACGTAACAACAGGTTTTACCCAGCCTTGCAGTGTGGTGACCTTCCTGCCCAGACCCACCTACTAACCCTGGCAATTAACTGATTGATTGAAATTTATCAAGAGCCTCGTCCAACCTTCTGTCATCGGTCAATAGAAAGCTTCTATTTAAATGGTTTAATGACACTCTTTTAATATACAGCTGATCTACACAAAGACGGCAAGATCAAAAAAACAAAGATGTATTGTTGAACTGTGCAAATTTTTTATTGTATGACCTATTTTAAAGTAAATTCATGACTTTAATAAGTATAGCATGCATCTAAACCTATGTGTGATTTTAGCAAAAAAAAAGTTCAGACACTTAGTGGGACAAGATGCAGATCCACACAAGTTTACTTAATGAGTCACTAAGAAAACAAGTTCACAATGCTACCATCATGTGGAAGGTATGGCTGGGGCCTTCACCTTTAAAACATGAAGAAAAAAAAGCTCGGAAGTAAGAGGTGAAGTGTAACAATGAGAGGGGTGGGTGAGGGTGGCAGTGAATAACCAGTCAGGCAAGTTCACAGATGCATAATAGTAAAAGAGAAAAGGAAGGAGAAAAAGAGAGCAGGAGTCAGAGAGGGGTAGACTGGGAGGGAGAGCAGGAGTCCGAGAGGGGTAGACTGGGAGGGAGAGCAGGGTGAACACCTGTTGTCATGCCCAACACGTTACTGAGGTACGTCTTTTTTTGAATATGAGGTAAAATGCTTGGTCGGTTAAGGTGGCAAATGTGTGTCCACTGTGTAGTGTGAGAGTGTAGAGTGTGTGTCCATTGTGCAGTGTGAGAGTGTAGAGTGTGTGTCCATTGTGCAGTGTGAGAGTGTAGAGAGTGAATATGCCTTTTCTGTGTGTCCTACCAGAACAGGTGTTGCTGTAATCTAACACTCAGCTGTTCTCTCACTTGAGTCTTAAAGTTGCTGTTCATCTCACCAATCGACAGACTTGTTCTGCTCAGTTCTCAAGCAAATGTCTGCTTTCTCCTGTCCTAATCAGCTCTTTACTCTTTTGTCAGAGCTCACTATTATTTTTCAGTCGTTCAGGTTTACATTGTATTTCCATGCTGCGGTGTTGTCTGCTCTGAGTGGTTGCACCTCAACACACCTCCACCCTGTGCTCCACCCTCCCACTCTACATGCACCTGCTGTGTTTCAGACTCTTTTATTTGATTTGACAATACAAAACTCCTGACCTATATTTTATCAGCTGGAGTGAACATGGGTATTCCTGTTGTTAACATAGCACATTAGCACAGCTGAAAGAAGTACATTAGGAAGTTCTGTGTAGCTGGAACCCCAGACCGGCTCATTGGGTGAGTGCTCTATCTGTTGATTTACTGTCCCAGTCTCATGGTTTGTTTTCCATCAGCTTGTATGTAAATCATGGTGGTTTGCTGCCTGGTATAATCTGATCTGAATGATACACTGTGAGCTTTGCATGCACTAGGCTGCATGACTATTTCCTGTCTATGTCACACATGTGCCGATTGATGTTTTTTAAAGTGTCTGAAATGAGGGTCTGTACATCTGTCATTGTAGATGTACATCCATTACAAGCTCATTAGTAATAAGCATGTACGTATTTTTCCCCATTCCAACACAATGCTGTTTCAGCCTGGATTGTGGTGTGGTGTGCTTGACCTGTTTTTGCCCGCAGATCAGGTTTTTCGTAAGCCCATGTATGTGATGAGGAGCTCAAAGCATGTCAGTAGTGTACACATACCTGGAAATGCAGGTTTCACGTACAGGATGCCATGGATGAGACATTGAATAAATTAGCATTGTGTGTTTTTGGGATGTTCAGAAAACTTTAGGTCTTAAATTTGCTGTGACGAATGAGTTTTCTGGATGAATTACACTCTTTGTTCTCTGTTCTTAAAAATCCCTGAGAGCTTCTTTGTCCTTTCAGCCTTTCATTGTGAATGTAATCTAGATGCCGTTTACTCCACAATATCCTATGATTTACTGTGTCTTGTGATAGGGACATTTTAAAACGATGCACAGAACAATAAATTACAAGAAAAGTGGCTATTTATGTTATTGTTTGTTTTTGTTTTTTAGGATTTCTGCGATCAGGACAGGGTGACAGAGCCAGTGGCAGAATAAGAGGCAGAGAGTCATAAGATTGAAATCCATAGACCAAACATGCAAACACTCAGCAGAGGAGCAAGGCAGTAAATGAATGTAGTTTGACTGTTAACCGATCTACTAAGGTCACAATACAAGAAGGAAGGAAACAATGACAGAAGCAAAAATACAGCATTGCAATCCCAACACATGAACTGCCAAGCATGAGTTTCAAGTGTAAGTGCAAGAAATGTCTGTGAGTTTCACGGCCATTCGAACAGTTGCCTTCTTTTTTACAGAGAGTAGAAAGCAGAGAGTATGGAGTAACTTCTGTGCTGGACATCTTATGAGTTTTGCCTATATTTGTTATGGGACTTTTCAAAAACCACACCTGCAGAATTATGAGTGGATCTTTTTGTTCCCATTTTTATTCATGGATTTCTTACAAAAGTCAACACGAAGACACTTCATGGATGTTTTTGATTATGTTGTATGATTTGAATTACATAGTTGACAGCCTGCCTATATTGGAAATGGTTAACCAAAGTTGTTTCTGTTACAAAAATATGGAATTTGAGCATTTTTTGGAAGAGCATGTAAAAAAGTTTGCTTGCTGATCACTTTGTAATGGTAATGCCATTATTATCACTGTGTAATGGTTATACCATTATCCTTATAACGGTTATACCATTATCCTTATTCCAGGAGAAATGAATACGCCTGATGGATCTTCTCCTGGATATTGTGCATATCTTCCTCGTACAGTCTCAGCTGGAAATGCAGAATCCTCAAACTGTTCTGAGGAACAAATCCAGAATAAATGGCAAACAACCCCACTGCATTTTTCCACTGTCAAGTTCAAAATCCGCTCAGCCAAAGAGAGGCAGCAGACGCTCGAACCTGACAAGAGCCGGAGAGTAACAGGTGGTGAACCTGACAATGATGCAGTGGAGAAGGTGAGTGAGGGCAGAGACCAAGCACCCAGAGTTCGGTCCCATTCACCACCATCGTCAGGCCCTGACGTGATCAATGGCAGGAGTTCCAGACTTCCGGATCAGGTTGGCGCCACAAAAGCAGAACAGCTTTTCAGCTCTGAGACAAGCAATGTTTTGCGAGGGCCAGAGTGTACTGAGAGCATGAGCACCAAGGAGAGGGGAAGGACAGAGTGGAGAGGAGCAGGTCTGATGAACAGAAGCAAGAGCTTAGACTGGAGAGGAGCAAAAGGTGAAGGGGAAGATGAGTATCAGACAGCAGTGATTAGAAAAACCAAAGACTTTGCAGGGTACTCTGCAAGGTGTTCTGAGAGTTTTGAGATGAAGAAGAAGACACCAAAGAGCCCAAACTCAAATGAACTGTCCAGTTCCTCAAACAGCATATTATTAAAAATTCAAGCATACAGTGCAGCTGGACAAGGAATGCAAGATAGCAACAGAATCCTTCCTTCAGCAGTATCTGCATCATCACCTGCAAAAATGAGTCAAGTAGCTCTGGCCCTCGAACGAACAAGTGCTGGCCAGTCTCTCCCCTCCAGACTGCAGCTAAAGCAAAGGCCTGGCTCCATGG
This sequence comes from Tenebrosternarchus preto, assembly GCA_025802075.1. Taxonomy (NCBI): domain Eukaryota; kingdom Metazoa; phylum Chordata; class Actinopteri; order Gymnotiformes; family Apteronotidae; genus Tenebrosternarchus; species Tenebrosternarchus preto. Next base: position 294,463 of record JAOYMR010000007.1, on the reverse strand, counting down.
AGGAGGGGTCCAGTCCTTGGGGGTATACTGGAATGAGTGGTCCCAGGCCTAATCAGTCAGAGCACTCTCTGGGGTCTCGGGTTGAGGGCTCAAACATAAATGAAGTAACAGGAAACCAAACTATTCTGGACAGAATTGGGAAGCTTTATGGTTTGAATTTAACAGAGCAGAATAGAGACTCAAACTCTAGAGACTCTGTCCGTGCGAAACGAAACTCCGCTCCTGTGGGTGATTGGTTTTACAGCTCAGATGATATTGATTCAAATTCAAATCACAGGAGGCCTGACATTGCCTCGATATCTGGGTCATCATCTTCATCCTATGTCAGTCAGTGGAGAAAGACATTTTATGATGCAGACAAGGGTGGTACTTTCCCAAGAACATTTTCCAAAGTGGAAAGAATAAATAATAGTTCTAAGTCAGACTCTCTGTCTATGTTACATAAGAACAATGAGGCGGAAAATGGCTTATCCAACATATCGGTGTCTCCAGTGATACCATGGATTGAAGAGAGAAAAGATGTAACATGTTTAACCAACCAAAAAAGTCAGTGGAATGAAAGCTCACAGCATGGAGGGCCTGCAGGACTGGACACCACTTCTCTGGACCAAGCAACAAATGCAGCTTTACTTTCTAGAGCTCTCAGGAGCTCTCAGGAGTCTTTATTTGCAGCTTGTGACTCCAGCAAACCTAGTAATTCTGTGCATTGTACAACTGTCCCAGAAAACAGCAGAAAAGAAACAGAGAGGGATAGGCAAATGGAGAAAACACATGTCAAAGATGGGGAGACGTGTAAAAGAAAACAACTTGGACTCCATGGATTGCAGGAATTACATTTATTTGATAAAGGTATGACTGCTCAAGCTAGACCTCAGTTATTCAGAAGTGTGACAGTAGATGGTATAAAACATAAAGAGCATGAAGATGTTTCAGAACTAGGCTCTTTAAGCATCCCAAGGAAGAAGAGAGACAACTTGCTGGAAAAATTCAGAGCACCATCAATCGATTCAGTGCGAAGCACAATCCACAAATTTGAAGCACTTGCCCAACAAAGCCAGAGTCCAAATGTGGACCTGCATCCCAGAAGGGCCTTTTCAGTCCCAGAAAAGCCTAAACTGATGACAAGAATAAATAAGAGCAATTCAGATAAATCATTACAAGAATTTATGAGTGTTTGTACTCAGACAGGAAACCTCTTTAGTAAGAGTGAAGTTAGTGAAGAGGGATCGAGCACTCCTAATCTGAGAGGGTGTGCCCAAATAACAGAAACAGATAAAGTAAGATCAACAATGAAAACCCAGAGCATAGCAGGTTATACACAGGAGCATGGACATGATCATACTATAAAACTATTAGATATAGGTCGATCTGACCAGAGCACCAATGTCAATGACACAAGTAAGGATGATTTCAAGACTTCTATGTTTAATAGGTACCTGGATGAGTCAGATGTCTCCAAACTTAGACATGGGATCATTAAAAACATGGACTCAACGGAAGAACAACTGAGAAATGACCGTTGTGCTTCAAGCTCAAAAAGCTCCAGAAATGAATCCAATAGGAGTAATTATGTATCCCACCTTAGTCTTAGTGACTTCTCCATTTATACACCAGAGAACGAATGTTCATTAGATGGCAAAGATGCCACACACACTGAGTGTCTTGACAGGATTCCTCTGAAAGCCTCAAAGACTATAGGAGATAAAGCCTTTCAATCATCAGAACATGCTTTAGTGCAACCAGATTCATCTTCATCCACCTCAGTGAAGTCAGCATTATTAAGAGCTTATAGCCCTCATTCTAAATCACTGTCTATTCCTCTTGGCTCTCCAGAAGCCCATCCTGTCAAAATCATCCCTGCATTTCCAGCTGATTTCACTGACACTGGTAACAGAATAAGAAATGAAAAAATTGAGGTGAAGATTTCTACATGGATTACAGATGAAGGAGATGGTGTTATTTATAATGATGATGAAGATAATTATGAGGAGGAGGAAACAGAAAGAGGATATGACTCTGACTCAGGGTCATCATCAGTAACCATCACAAGCAACATGAGCCAGTCAGATCACAGGAGTTTTTCTTTAAGGTATGATGCTGCAGGTTTAGGATTGGAACAAAGGCAGTGCTAGGTGTTAACATGTTTCCTACAGTTTGTAGGTTCTCTGTATGTTCATATAGAGTATCAACAGACATTTGCATAGTATCTCACAAGTGTTTTTGTCTCTCTTGTTTCTGCTTCCTATTCTTTACTTCTTTTGGTCCATTTTGTTTTCCTGCCTGATCCCATCAGCTTTGTGGACCTTTGTAATCTGGGTGGGTTGGACTGCTTAACCTCAGCTGGCAGTGGGTCAAAGGACGAGGACAGGTGGATGTCCAAGCGATCTGCTTCCTTGAGCTCAGATGCCTCCATCCTGTCCTGCATCACACTTCTGGGCACAGAAGAGTTGGACTGCCTACTAGAAGATGTTAGGGGACTGGGAGATGACACTTTAGAGGTACTGTCAAGTTAGAGTTGCCAGGCAAAACTATAAACAAACTAATTGCAGTATGAGACATTTAATTATAATTTTAATTTCACAGTTGCCAAATAGCATACCAGCCAGTGAAATACTGTGATAAAGATATACTGCAATGGTTTAATTTTGTATGTAACTGGGATTTCTTATGTGTACCAGCATGTCAGTGTGGTGAATAATGACAGCACATTTTACCAGCATGGTTTATTGGCTGTGTTCTTTGTGATTTGTAGAACTATGAGGAAGTGCACGTGGTAGTCCTGCATAAGGAGGTGGGGAGTGGCCTTGGCTTCACCGTGGCAGGAGGGGTGGATCAGAATAAACCCGTAACTGTGAGTGTTCATTACAACTAGTAGAATTGCACAAATCACAGATCACAAAATAACAAAAGGTCACAGTTCTGACAGTTTTACTGTCAAAGCCAAACAAAGCATCAGACACACTGTTGTCGCTCACTACAGTGTGTCTGGCTAGACTGAGCTTTTCTTCTGACTCTTCCTAAGCAATATGCCTCATCAAATTGAACCCAAAGAGCAAGTCAAGTCAAGTCTAAATTTACAACTGTGGTATCAAAGCAGCTTTACAGATGTTCAAGTCCAAGCCCCCAATGAGCAAGTCAAGGGCAACACTGGCAAGGAAAAACTCCCTGAGTGCATGAGGAAGAAATCTTGAGAGGAACCAAGAATTGAAAATGAGGGGCCCATCCTCCTCTGGCTGACATTGGGCACCACAATAACAATAGTACCAACAGTGAACAAAATGAGTAAAATCTATACATTTCTTGTGTGATTATAAATAGGTTTCTGATCTAGTAGAAGTATATAATTGGTCTTAGTTTCCCTGTGATGACTTTATATATCAGTCACAGTCCACAACAGTTCCTTGCTTGTATCTTTAGTTTGATCATCATGGCAGTTTAAACTCAGTTGTAGCATGAGAGTCCCCTCCCCCTCCCTTGACACATCCTACTGGCTTTGCACCTTCGACTACAAAATGCTATGAACAAAATGCCTGAGTAAACAAAACGCCTTAGCATTTGGACCTAAAATGTAATAAAGCACAGAAATACAATTTGGAGCAGTACCATTTAAGTTCTGTAGACTCCTAGCTAAACTGATTAGGTTTGCTTTTTGCTGTGATGCTGAGGTTTTACAGTCCTCCCTGTCCTCTCACAGGTACACAGGTTTTTACAGTCCTCCCTGTCCTCTCACAGGTACACAGGGTTTTACAGTCCTCCCTGTCCTCTTACAGGTACACAGGTTTTTACAGTCCTCCCTGTCCTTTTACAGGTACACAGGGTTTTTCCCTGTGGAGCAGCAGCTCAGGAGGGCTCCATTCATGAGGGTGACCAAGTGCTGTCAATCAATGGCACTGCTTTACACAACTCCACCCACTGGGAAGCACTGCGAACACTGAGGAAGGCAAGGGGGCGGACTATGGCAGTGGTTGTTCTTAGGAAAGGCAACGTCGTTGAAACTCAGCACAGCACCAAAGACAGTCTCCTGAAATCAGCTGGAAAATCAGGTGAGAATGCAATTAGTACAGAATTTACATATTCATAAATATACACATACTGCATCAGTAACTGTTATATAAATGTTAAATATATACCTTGTGTACTAGCACCAGAACTAGGAAATACTGTTTCTGCACCAGAGCTAGGAAGGCTCTGTCAGCTCAAGTACATTTTGTATTAAATTTAGTAGTTGATGGTATTGGCACAAATTGCAATGTGGGAAAAACAAAAATTAAGCAAGTTTGTGCAAAATCCAAAAAGCAAAACTGACTGCTCAGAGAGTGAGAGATGTATTGAAACATTCCGCACACTTATTTCAATATTCTACCTCTGAGGGTTCTTCCTTGGTTTCGGGTGGAGCCACGTTTAATATAAAGCAGATTGTGCCCTCATGTGGCTCAAACCTGAAAGTCAATTTCTATCAGTAGAAATGATTTCTACTAATCTTTGTGCGAATCCTCCTAGTAGATACTACATATAAAAATTCTACTAATCTAGTACATACTTAATCTACTAATCTATCTACTACATACATAACTGTTATTAATCTATCCACTGTAGTAATATGCAGTGATATCTACTAACAGATGACTTACCAATAATTAATGAGATATCAACTGAATATGCTAATAGGGACCTCAACCGTATGCAGGAAACTGCTTATGGTCAGACACCCAGGAAATAAATCATGTAACGTTGTAGCACAGCGCGCCACAGAAAAAAGGAAGGCTGCACAGCACAGGCTTTTACCAATTTTTATTGAACATGGCTTCAGACAATGAGAAGGACACACATGCTCAATCAGACAGTCAGACACTTAAATACACACACCCTTGACAAGACACAGGTGACACAGGTGAAACGAGTGAAACGAGTAACTGAAAACGAAACAGACAAATGCCCCACAACAAGCACAGTACACAAACACACTTCCACGCAGACACGCCCACACAAACACAGGACAAGGGAAGAGGCAGGGGCGGCCACCGCGACAATCAACTTAATCTCATTATTCACTGTTATTCAATAAACTTAATTCAGTTCACAGGAATAAATGGGAAGCAAATGGCAATATAACTATATGAAGGTAAATAACAGGCTACTAGTATATAGTTAATAACAATTATAAAAAGAAAGAGAGTAAAATAACAAGGAAACAGCAATGTTGTGCACCCAACATAAAATAAAGGGTTAAAAGAGAAGGGGCCATACATATAGAGAATCTTAATTATGAAGAGTTAAAAGAGAGAAGACCATACATATAGAGTAACTTAATTATATGGGGCATGACAGTAAACAAAGAATCACTTCGAACCCTAACCTAACAACCACATCAGAACCGACCCAATGGGTCACCTTGCCAACCATGCGATACCTGCTGTAACGACATTACAAGCCACCCCTAACTGGAACCGCTCAAAGCCTTTCATGAAGGTCAAAGGCATTTCTGAGGTGACCTGCCAGATATTTTATACTAAATTTTGGAGGTGGATGCCTTGGTCTTTCCTGTTAGCCTATTACCCACCTCCTCATGACTTAGCCACTCCTAGGAGTTCCAGGTGGGGACGCTAAAGAATGTAGGGGCACTTACTCAATATATAGTATCAGATAGTATCAGTTTGATACGTCCACACATACACACGTAGATAAAACTTTGCTCAGCAGTGTTTGCTCAACACTGTAATGAGACCTTATAGAGCATATTTCATCACAACAAAAGCAGCCTCAGTCCTGCATAATAAAAGAATAAAGACAAAAGAAAAGGAATACAACAAAGAAAGAATACACAAGACCACATTGCATACATTCTAAACTAATTACTTCTAGGCCTAACAAAAGATCATAACTAGACTCATTTCACACGATTAGCATTGCTTTTCTATACTATTACTTTACTACTATGACTTCAGCCTAGAAGTAAATACCTCTTTATTGTATGGTTACATGTTCTTCCCATAACTATTTGGTGGGATATCTCAGTTAAGTACAGAAAAAACACAAGATTTAACATAAAGGTGAGGTTAATAAACAACAAGAGGTTACAAACAAGTTATTTATAAACAAGATGACCTAAACAGTAATTTAGTGGTAATGTAATCCAGAATTTGTCCAGTTCCTATCCAAAGGTATGTTTAACTCCTTCAGCTCAGAGTGATAAAGTTGGTGATACTCCTGGTTCTTTCTACTTCTTGAAGGCACCATAGCTCCACTGTTCAGAACAGGTGGTGGAGCTAAAATAAAACTGTATGTCTTCCTGGTGGAATTTCATCAAATAAATGATACATCTGCATTGCTCTCAATGTGAGGAATCCATTGGTGATTTTACTTATCTGATAGCATTATGGGAAAGTTGAGTTTCATTACTTGTGATTAAATATAAGCATAAAAGTTTGTGTATAAAACAATCAGTTCCTTCCCCTGCCATTCCTTATAGAGCTCTAAGGGGTTCACTGAGGTTGTAACTAGGGTTAGGGTTAGAGAGTGTAACTCTAGAGAGTGTAACCACCCATAAACATCTCACTTGGAGATCCTGAGTGAGGGTGAGGTACTGATAAGCTGGGCATATGTAGCACTGGTACCCCTGTGTGCCGGGACCAGGTCAGAGGTCGACGAAAGAATCACATTATCTAAGAATCACTACACTACTACATAGTAAAGTTCTACTAATCTATCTACTACATACTAAATTTATACTAATCTAGGTACTACATCCTAACAATATGTCAGTTAAGACAAAATGTCTGCAAGAACAAAAATTACCATAATACAAGACAAGACAAATTTGTTCCAAATGCAGGAATATAAAGTCATTAATATAAAACATACAAAGTTATTTTTTATGTCATGCATTGTGATGTCACTTTCAGAATGATTATTGTTCATTACTGTTACTTCACAATATCTCAGGACAGAGACTTCTGGAAATATCAGTCACTGTATGCCTGTTTGAAAGGAATTATATATCTATGGTGTGTGTGTACATGTTCTCCCTTACCAGGCAGCAGTGTGTGTGTGACTTTGACTAAGTCCATCTTTGATTTGGGCTTCAGTCTGGAGGGAGGAGTAGGGTCCAGCCTAGGAGATAAACCACTCACTGTTCAGAGGATTTTCCAAGGTGAAAATACATCATTTAAATTCTAGTCCTAGCCCATCATTAAATTCATCCTAGTCAGGATGTTTTACCTCTATTTTACTGACTTTGTATATTTATAATAGTAGAAAAATTTCTAAAAACTGTTGTGTCTGGATGTACCTTTCTTTTAAGAATAGTGTTCTAGACTACTTGTTGTACTGGGGGTACATACATATCTCTTCCAGGGGCAAAGATGTACCTCTATGGTTTTTACTCGTCGGGCCAAAACTGTATTCATATATTACTGTCACACACATGCATGAAATATTTTCTTTGTGACATACAGCTACATATGAACTACACGGCAATTTTCTCTTTGCAACATCAATTCATGTTAACCAGATAACACAGACTTTTAACATGAATAGTTTACTCATTTTGCAAGCTAGGGTCAGTGCTCATTTTGTAAGCTAGGGTTATCAAGCTTTTACTAGCTAGCATAAATACTGCCTGTGCTAACATAACTGCTGCCTTTGCTAGTTTAATTAATGCCTTTGATTAATTAAAAAATAATATGTATTTTTGATAGGTTAAATGGTGATAACTGGCTAAGACATATATAACGAAGACCTATTATTACCATGACTGCTGCTGACTTTTTGTTAAATATTTTCATATGTCCATTAGTGTAACAACACAATATAAACTGTCTAGCTGCTCAAGAGTTTAGAAACATTATAGGAAATGTAGTGACTGTAGTGAATTTGCTAGGCGTAGATCTGCTCAGCAATCAAGAATAATTTTGACTTTTTACCACTGCAATTTTAGCGAGGTACAGTGACATTTTACTGGGGCATGTATCTCAGTAAACTGGATCTAATCACACCTTTGGTGTTCACAGTTCAGTTAGAGGCTGCATCTAATAGAACAGATGTAGCTAGTGTGCATAAAAGTCTGTATGTGATACATTAGGCCATGGTTGGGTTGTTTTTCCAGCTTGATAGTGAGTGAAGAGTGATTCAGAGACATCACTTCAGGTAATCGGCTAGCATTGTAGGCTAGTTTTATAGCCATATATCATGAGAAAAATACTTACAGTTGTTAATCACTAGCTATATCATTTCAGCTCCATTTGCAAATGTGTGCAGTGGGCAGCAGTAGTCAGTGTACCCCAGACAGTGGGCATGGCTCAGTCTCACCCTATCAACCTTATGTTGTATGCTGTTTTTTTGCTATGTAAAGGCATGCTGTATTTATTAAACTACCCCTATTTTAGCCAAAAGGATTAGCAAACTATGAACGAACTGTATTGTAATTATAAACCAAAAATTACTTATAAGATTATACACCTGAATGACGATAGACATAGTGGTTAACTATTGCAGTACATGAATACTAACTTAATATGTTTGTTGATTGAAGTATTTCTTGCTCCTTCTCAGGTGGACCAATTGAGAAGGTATTTCCAGGAGATGAGCTGCTAGAAGTTCAGGGTCAGAGTTTGGTGGGTTTAAGACGATTGGAAGCCTGGAAGCTGATAAAGAGACTGCCCCCAGGCCCTGTGGAGGTCTTATTACACCGACCCCTTTAGCCTCACTCTTAGCCCACACTGGATCATAATGCAGCAGTGATGATATCTATTTCACACATTGTTTGTCCTCATAATCTAAAATTGTTGGACATAATACTTTTATGCTGAATTAACATGAAAAGTAAATGTTACATTCATTAAATATTATTTATAAATATTATTAAAAAAAAAACAAGCAAATTATGATTTTTTTCTCTATATTTGGCCTCAGGAACATTCAGCAGTAGTCTCCACTTTGGTATGGTAATGCTTCTCCATACAGAGCATACTAATGAGCATACTAGAACAAACAGAACAAACTATAGGTGATAGAGACATTCTGAAAAATATTTCAGCATGCAAGAACAGATTTTTTTTTTCTCCAAAAATCACTGTTGACCAGTGTTTCTAAAGAGGCAACAATGTTGTTACAGAATTGTGTTTTAGTATTATAGTTTCCTGTCCTATGAATAAGAAATTAAATGCACTATTGTTATGTAATAATACATTTCTTTGTAATAATAATTGAGAACATAAATAATAAGTCATCACAGAATTGCAGTAACAAGTATTCAAGGAAATCTAAAGCATATGAGGTTCATGGCTCCAATAAGAAGAGTCTCTGTATGACAGTGTGGTCCTGGAGTGCCAGAGTAGAGCAGAGATTGGTGATTGCTCTGCTCAAACACACCTACTAATCCCAGCAATGAATTAATTGTTTAAGCAGATCAATCATCCAATCATACTGGACACTGGCCCTCTTGGACCAGGGTTTGATACCACACTGCTACAGAAATTAATATTAAACATACCTTACTCAACTCATCAGTCAGTCCCCAGGTTTAGTAGGTGTCATCTGACTCTGATAACTCTGCTCTGTTGTGATTTATTATTATATTAATAAATATATTTTGTCTTGGCAGAGTTAAATCAATGTTGTAATATATGTCATGTAATCTGAAGTTTCTTTAATATATTGGACAATCTGTATCTTTTATAAAATATAATTGTAAAAACTTATATTTAACTGTTATAAACAATACTGATCTAAGTGTTTAATTCAAAGTTGCCATTAAAAGATATTTTTGGAAGATATTTTTTATAATTTTAAAGGCCTCACTTAACTTACAAGTCGTACCCTTCAGTTGTTCTTTAGCAAGAAGCTAAGTGTCTCAATATGTACAGAAGCTAAGTGTAACGTTCCCGTGGTGTGGGACAGAGAGGTAGAGGGATCCATGCGCAGGAGTATGTACAAAAAGGTTTATTGTAACAGGCAGGAAGCAGAGTCAATAAAACAAAGCAGGGTCAAGAACCAGATCAAGCAACAGTACAAAAGGGGCAAGGCAAAGACAGCATCCAAAAAACCAGGCATTGAGTCAACAAACCAGAGGAGGCAACAGGAACAGGCAGAGGTACACGAGGGCAAGGCAAAGAGACAAAAACCAGGAACAGGCGGGAAGACAAATCCAAAAACCAGATAAGTAGAGACAATGTGAACGCTTGGTATGCAATGAGGAATTGGCAATACTTCGCAACATAGAGAGGGAATGGATGAGCTGATATAGGGGTGATAATTAAGGAGATGGGGAACAGGTAAGTGTGGAAATTTCCATGGGTTAGTATTCTGGGGAGAGAGACCTCTGCAGGGCGGCCGAGGTATCGCCGGACCTGACACACCTGACACAAAGGGTTTCAATATATACAGAAGGATGTTAAAGTAAATAGCCCTGACAGGATATTACCTGTTTAAGGTAAATCTGCTTTATTATTAATTTTTAAGGCGACCACTGGTGCATAATAAATCTTGACGTTTTTAAGATGGGAGTTTCTGGATTGTACTGTAGCCTCTTGTCCAGCCTCATTACAGCCACCACTCCTCTGTCCAGTCTGTTCTCTATGAGCTCGGAGAGCAACCCCAAACCAAGAGACCAGACTCTCTATGTAGAGTAGCCCCAAACCAAAAGAGCAGACTCTGCAGAGCAACCCCAAACCAAGAGACCAGACTCTCTATGTAGAGTAGCCCCAAACCAAAAGAGCAGACTCTGTGTAGAGCAACCCCAAACCAAAAGAGCAGAGTCTCTATGTAGAGCAACCCCAAACCAAAAGGCCAGAATCTCTGTGTAGAGCAGCACCAAACCATGAGAGCAGAATCTCTGTGTAGAGCAGCACCAAACCAAGAGAGCAGAATCTCTATGTAGAGCAACCGCAATCCAAGAAACCATAGTCTCTGTGTAGAGCAGCACCAAATCAAGAGACCAGAGTCAGTTGTAGCCAGTGAAGCTTTAACAACAAAGGGAAGATATTTATAGAGTTGAAGACAAGGTATGAAAGGTCAGAGAGGTAATAAGGAGGCCTTGCTGAGAGCAGTTGGAGTTTAGCCAACTGCTACCGTTTATCAAGAGCCCTGCTCAAGGACAGCAGAGGAATAGAAATTGCTGAGTCATCAGAGTAATGCAGGCACGGACAGTCCATGCCTGAAGGACATGAGCTTCTTCTTCTGATATAACAGAATGATTTTATTCTAACAAGAATTTACTCAACTCAACTCAACTCAACTTTATTTATATAGCACTTTACAATCAGTCAAGGCTGCGCCAAAGTACTGTACAGAGGAATAATAACAAAATAAAAACAACATATCACAAGGCACATAAGAAACAATAATACCGTATAAAAACTAGGTAAACATAAAAACCTTTTTAACAACTATTAGAGCCAGATAAAAGGTCACATGCTGGGTTAAAAGCCCAACAATTTAACAAGAACTCATATAAGAAGTTTCACTACTTTTGCATAGAGTCTCTTGCTGACTGCAGACTGATACACTCTTCATAAGAATTGAACTGTAGACTGTACCTCTTCATAAGATGCTTTAAAGATCCATAGGCACTACAAAGGCACTTGATTTATCACGAATCCTGTGCTTAGTTATAGGTCCTGTTTTTCACATCCTCAGGCTCCCAAAACCCTTGAGTTTGTATTTACACTAATGTGACAATAAATAACAAACACAAATCATGTATGCCTTCTGACCAGGAATTTAGAAACAGTTACAATCTGCTAATGTTGCAGTGGTCCATGTCATGCGCAAACACTTCATGCCGTGTGTAGCCGTGTATATTGCCGTGATTCTGGCAATATACACATTTTCAATTCATTAAGTTGATCACAACATAAATCACTTGTTTACCAAATTATTACACAAGACACTGCAAAACTGGAAATTATAACTACACAACAGCCATTATAATAAACAAACTATTTTCTCTGGAAAGGTGTTTTAAAAATATTAGTAAAGTATCATATTCTGTGTGACAGCTAGTTGATCTGCTGGGGGCCACTCATCAGCACTGGGGCAACCTGCCTCCCAGTCTCCATGACTCCCTGCCTCGGAGGACTTTAGCCTTGTTGCACTAGCCTGCTTATATAAGCACATGGATAATTTTCATAGACACAACTAAGCATCTGTAAGTCTCTCTGGACAATAATATCTGTTAGTTATTATAAATGTAAATGTACTTATAGTTTGAATTTATTGCTGTTTTATTCCTGCTTGTCTTTATGCTATTTCTTAATTGCATTACTTAGGATTGCATTTTCTGCTATGAGTCAAATATGGAAACGTTTCCTTTCTATTTACTGTTCATGGAACCTTCCACTGTAATTCAGAATAGAATAGAATACAGTAGAATAGAATGTTTTAGAGACATCAGTGCAACAAAATTTAGTTTGTGCTTTATATTTACATAAGAAAATACATAATAAAATAGAATAGTTTACAAACACTTGATTCTGAACTCTTACTGCACATTGTGATACTTTACTGCACACAGTGAACAGGGTTAAGATAGTAAATTTTCTGGTTCTTTATCTGAAGACAATTTTACTGCATCTAATATCTGATACTGATCATTGTTCCCAAGTACATATACCAGTTCTGTCTCCTCCCAGTCCACACACACATGCTCTCTCCCAATGTACAAAACAAAAAAAATGTGCAGGACAACACAAGCACATCAGGTTAACAATCACAGTCAGTTAGACAATATGGGACATCATCACTGTGTGTGTATGTGTGTTTGTCAAGTCAAAATGTATTTATATAGCACTTTTTACAACAACCGCTGCAAAGCAGCTTTACAGATGTGTGACTCCAAGCCCCCAGTGGCCAAGACAAGGGTGACAGTGGCAAGGAAAAACTCCCTGAGAGCTTGAGGAAGAAACCATGTCTGTGTGATCACATGAGGTTAATACTGATAGTCAGTTAAGATAATCTGAGAAAATTTGTGCATGTGTGGTATGTGGGTGTGTGATATTTCAGCAGTGCTACAAACACAGTCAGCGGGTTCCTGGCCACAAACCACCTTTTACAGGACATAGCCAGCAGGTTTATGATGACCAGCAAGATGGACATGGTGAGGAAAGAATTGAGGAAGATGAGGATAAAGAACGAACTGGCAAGACAATGTCTGGGAGAGATCCTGGGCACCTTTGTCCTTCTGGTAAGGGTTGACAAACTTTTGTAAGAAAAATTGTAGTATTGCAAATTTAGTAATGTAAACTTAATGTTATTGTACATTTTAATTAATCCTAATAAAACTATATAAATGATAACAAGATAAATCAAAATCTGACATCAAAGTCAAACTATATCAATATCTACATTTCTAAATTGTCAAAACTAAATGTATATTCTAAAATAAATATCTGCAACTACCAGTAGAAAACCTCATTCTGCAAAAGACACTTCCATGGCTTACACAGTTCAAAGGTCATTCTTCAAAGCTTTCCTATTCAAAATCTTTATTTGTACATATTTATATCTGATATCTGGTGTAGATCTCCAAAGTTACCAAACTTACACCATGCAGGAATAAGAGATTAGAACATCATGAGGATAAAATACACATCCACATGGGTTATAATAGAGGTTGCTAAATATCTAACAAAACAAAAGGTTAGACATGTTATGGTGGTTTTACATAACCTTATTTACTGATGGTACCAGTTTTTGACTCTTGTGATTTGACTCTATGGAATATTGATCAATTATTATTATGCTCCTATTTTGCAAATGCTTTTTTATAAATAACAGCAAAAAAGCTATGGTTCTATACATGTGCTGCATGAACTCATTTTAACTGATTTAGAACTTGTTCTGTGGGCTTTAGTCTTCTTGATGGAATGTGAAAATAGTGTTCCTATTAAACTGCATGCATGTCCTAATCACTAGTACATAAGATCATTAACCTCATATTATAGTCTCTTATGAAACACGACTGCATAGCAGAGAGAAGATAAGGGTAATTATCCTGATGACTGCTTGTATTTGTGGATTTTGCACACAGTGATAGGAAAATTCTGATGAAGCTCTGTACTGAAACCTTAAAGGAGGAGGTTTGTGTGAGTTGGCTTTTTCTCTTGTTTGACCTTCTGCCCGGCTTGCCGGCACCTAGCTGTTTGGCTGCTCAGCTGCTGCCCAGGTGAAAACCAGCAGGGAGACGAAGGGCCAGTTCCTGTCTGTCAACATGAGCTTTGCAGTGGGTGTCATGTCTGCCATGTATCTCTGTATGGGTGTGTCAGGTAAGGAAAACCCTTATTCATCAAACACTGGGTGTTTCGGAGCTGTTTTTTTTTTACCCCTCTTCTCCTCCACTCTTCCCTCTCTCTCTCTCTCTCTCTCTCTCACACACAGGAGCTCATCTAAACCCTGCTGTATCTCTAAGTTTCTGTGTGTTGGGTGACCTTCCCTGGGGGAAGCTTCTCCCCTACTCACTGTGTCAGCTGCTGGGTGCCTTCTTGGCCTCTGCTGTTGTCTACATTATGTACTATGGTGAGAAATGCTCAAAGTTTGTGAAGACATTTTTTCCTGTGCTTTTAATTCACTTAGTGTCACTACATTAAATAAATTGCTAATTTACCAAAACATTCAGCAAATTACACTTAATGCTTCACTTGCCTCTACTTTTGACCTGTCTTTAATGTGCTATGAAAAACGTTTCATTTCACTTCCAGTGTTCTGAACTCCACTTTTCTCTTCTCTAGATGCCATAATAGCATACAGTGGTGGAGTACTAACTGCAATTGGCCCTAACGAAACAGCCTCCATCTTTGCCACATACCCCACTGATGGGATTTCTTTGCAGACCAACTTCTTCGACCAGGTCAGCACTCACTCTTGTACATTACATTTACAGCATTTGGCTGACGCTTTTTTCCAAAGCAAGCTACAATTGTGACGAAATACATCTTGAGCAGTTGAGGGTTAAGGGCTTTGCTCAGGGGCCCAACAGTGGTAACTTGGCAGAGGTGGGGTTTGAACCAGCAACCTTCTGATTGGATCTATGATGGGTAACATCCACTGGCAGCTCCTTGATTCTCTTCCTTCCTGTGCTGTGGAGGGCAGGTGGTTGGCACCGCTGCACTCCTGTTGTGCATCCTGCCTCTGAGTGACAAGAGGAACAGGCCTGCCCCTGATGCACTGCTTCCACCCATCGTGGCAGCTGTGGTCCTGGGAATAGCCATGTCTATGTCCTCCAACTGTGGTGGAGCCATAAACCCCGCCAGGGATTTGGGACCCCGCCTCTTCACACTTACAGCAGGATGGGGAGCTGAGGTCTTTACGTGAGTGTTTGCCAGAATGCCAGTTTTTAATACTCTGGTCTTTCAGGCTGCATTGACCCCTTCCTCTGTGCTGTATTTGGAGACTGCTGTGTTTGGAGTCACTGACTGATGACTGGAGGTTAACTCACTTGCAGTGACATTGGTGTTCCAGCAGCTTCCAGGTCATGCTGGTTCTGAGCTCTTCCAGACTATCTGAACCTATTTCCTCAGCTGAGGATGACAATTTGGGTCTTCTTGGGCAAAGTAGCTATACCTCCCAATAACCTGTACTTACAAATAATTCTTTGAATTGATGACTGGCTCCAAGAGAAATTGCTGACTTCTGTAAGTCTTCAACTACCTTTCTAAGATCTGCACTGAGCTCCTTGGACCCAGAGTTCCCTGTGTTTGTCAGTCCAATGAGTGCTGTCAAACAAACCCTTTATAAGAGAAGCTATGAACTGTAGTCAGTCATGATCACTGACAGGAAGAGGCCTTGTTCTTGGCAAGCAAAAGAAAAGATGGAACTTTTAACATGAAAAATTATCATTATGAATATAATGAGTATTAAAATGAATATAATTTTTCAGACTGTGTTGATTTTGATTTTAGTACTTTTCTATTTATGTGGTATTATCTCAAATTCCCTGACATGTC
The DNA here is from genome assembly GCA_025802075.1 of Tenebrosternarchus preto. Taxonomy (NCBI): domain Eukaryota; kingdom Metazoa; phylum Chordata; class Actinopteri; order Gymnotiformes; family Apteronotidae; genus Tenebrosternarchus; species Tenebrosternarchus preto. Next base: position 278,525 of record JAOYMR010000007.1, on the reverse strand, counting down.
TCCCACTCAGATGCTTTGATTACTTCTTCTGGATACCTCTCGTGGCTCCTATGGTCGGGGCTCTACTGGGCTGTTTTTTGTACGTCGCCTTCATCCAGTGGCACCTGCCTGACCCAGAGATCAAAGGGCCACTTGAGACTGTGGCAGCTACTAAAGTCCTTGAGGGGAAGGAAGCGCTTCATATCAAAATGGCTGCCCTTTAGGGATACAAAGATACACAGTAGTGAACAGATATTTTGCATTCTGATATTTTTAATGTTACTTTGCCAATGTTAACTTCACCAACTGTTAACTTCCTCAGAATAGACATTTAAGTCAGACTTGCGCATTTCAGAAATAAGTCAATATACTGTACATAAGGCCCAAATGGGTGCAAAAGATTTACTTTTTTTGTATATAATTTGCTTACCAAAACATGAGAACTTTATGCTATGTCAACAATTCTGAACCGTCTTATATATATAGCTTGCTAATCACCAGTATATTGTTTGTTGAAGATATCTTGTTCAGAATTTTTTTTCATTTAATTTATTTTTCTGTTTTTTCTGTTTGTATCTTAGGAAAGAGGCTGAAAATAATTATATATAGTCATACCTTTACTAAAACAACAAATCTAATGGTGGCCTAAAACTTTTACACAGTACTATTACGCGCTGATGCCAACTCCTACCGGAGGCTCACCATCTGCCTTGAAGGGACTGCGACTACTTAGCCTAGAGCTACAA
>JAOYMR010000007.1:258798-277700 GCA_025802075.1 Tenebrosternarchus preto | reverse complement strand
ATTTTTTTGGGACTGGGATGATGGTGGAGGATTTGAGGCAGAGTGGAATGGTGGCCAGCGATAGGGATAGGTTAAAATGTCCCACTATTCAAGTGATAGAGTTTCAGTGGTAGGAGGTGATCTGCTCTCTAGCTTTGTTCATCTGGACTACAGTAGCTATTGAACCCATGAGTGGCTGTCCAATGAAAACTGAGCAATGAACAATTGTAGGTGTGATACTTTTTTCCTTTTTACCTTGGCTGGTGCTCATCCTCCATTTCAACTAAAACTCCGCCTATTCTGACTTCATTATCCAGACAGCCAGCTGGGTGCATTTTGATCGCAGCTACTCACCAATCAGACAAAAAAGTCCCTTGATGTTTTCCCAACACTATTAGTTACATAATATCTCATGACATTATCTTTTGCCATTCTAAAACTCTTATAAGAAGTAAGGAGAGAGATGGTATTTCATGCAACATGGGGAAAAAAGCATCTTGAAAATCCAGCAATTAGTTAAATAAAGGAAGAGACAACAAAAGACTTGCATGTACTTGTGCTCAGACACACTCACCTGGACAGCTTGCCTTTCATACAAAGACATTTGGGCTATTTGAGGGGGGCGGGAGTTGCCCCCCGACGGAGTGTTGCCATTGGTGGAGGCCGAGTTGCCCTGCTCTTCTCCTTGCTCCATTCTAGAGGGCGCAGGAGCGTCAATCAAACTGTGTAACAGTAAACCATGGGGGGAAAAAAACAAATCAATAATCAATATCTAATAACCAATATTTAAGTCTCATTAAAGAAGTGTGTCAATGAAATTCAGGTTCACTGCTCTCTGGATAACTACTCCTCTATAGACAGACACGTAGCCAACTCATTAACTGCTGTCTGGACGAACAAACAGTTTTTTTAAAACAAGAACATAAACAACTAATAAATGCAAATAATTTTTAAAGTAGTACGAAGTCTAGTCTTGGTTATCAGAAACGCGGCTGTTATCGGACTCATGAACAGCGAGGTTTGCAACAAGCTTTAATTTGCCGTATCTTTTCAAGAAGGGATGACGGTTATTACCACAATCGTGCAATAAACTGCCTCACATATTCAAGTAGCTATATATATATATATATATGTTAATCCAACTACATATCCGCTACTGTTACTACTCTTGTTATTCGTGTCCTGCACAATAGCAAACATCGGGCCATTGGCTACCATTCCTTATCCGCCAGAGCTGCACAGCGCTACGAGCACCAGAGTTACGCTAGCTAGCGGGCTAGTTTGCTAATTCCAAAGTGCAGAGTAGTCAAAAAATTTACCTCGAAGCGATCGACTGTCGTTTAATCCGTAATTGTGATATTTTAAAAAACCGTTTCGGGAATTTAATCGGTGCGTGTCGTTTTAATATTAATGCACGCGATTGTTTATTTATTTTTTGTTTTACAAGTCCTGTTGAAAATGAGAAAAAAACGGTGATTGGAACGATAAAATCCCGCCCCCTGTACTGTTTACAATTCTCTTTCCGGCGCCAAATATGACGTCGATAGAATGAGTACGTTCGGCTGCGTTCGAGTAGATCACGTTATACAGCGCGCAGATTCCCTGCTATGAAAACATATTTCTTTTTAAACTATTAATGGAATAAATACATTTAATTGATGTACAGAAACTTATCAAAATGTATAGGTAGTATAATTAAATAACAACAAGAACAACAACCACAATAATTATACTCTTATTACTATTAATAACAACCACGACAACAACAACAATAAGGGGGCCAAGAATATCACAGTTAAAATGATCCAAAATATAAACATGTATATTACTTTTAAAAATGTAAAACTATTTCAACAAAGGGTAGTTTTTAACTAAGAGTTTGTAACTCAATTCAGATCAGTATAGTGAGATGTATGGTGTCAGATACATGATATATGTAGTAGGTGTGAGTTGGAGGAGCTGCTGTCAGACAGACAGACAGACAGACAGATAGATATAGGAAATGTTTATTTTATATATTAATATAGGGCCATTGATATAATCGGGTCATTAATACAATATATAATATTTTATATATTAATATAGGTTATAGGAAAGGTTTGGGTACCATAAGACTCCTGGTCTTTCCAGCTTTGATGGAAGTATTACCATCTCCTGGTAGTATTCCAGCTTTGAGTGCATGAATTCGGGTCTATCTGAGCTACAGTAGATATTCCAAGTATCCCTAAGCACTTTGTAAGTTGCTTTGGATAAGACCGTCTGCCAAATGCCGGAAATGTAAACGAAATGTAGATAGAGAGATAGATCAATCGATCAATCCACTGGTGTATGTGCAAATCCACTAGCATTCAATGCCACACAGAATAATACACGCATTGGAAATAATATTAATATTAATGTACAGTTAAAAGCGTTAAAAGCGTCAAAGTCAAAGCGTTCATCGACCTTCTGTATAGTACCAACCTGCCAACCGTTAAGACATCACTGCACTGGAAAGGCATTCAATGGCATCATTGTTCATGATGCACCTGCTCATATTCAAAAGGCAGTAGATGTTTACAAAGAGGTGAGTCGTCTTGAAGGAGATGGATGTAATTAATGTTTAACTCTTAAACTTCTTGATTCATGGGCAAATTCTCTTTCAGCTTGTCACTACTCCAGAACTAAGACCTCACATCTACAGTCCACAACACTAGACCTCACTTCTATGGCTCATCTTTATAGTCTACATCATCCAGACCTCACTTTCATGCCTGTCACTACAGTCTGGGGACATATGTATGTGTATATATGGGGACATACATATGTGTATATTTGGGGACAAACGTATGCTACTTTGATTTTAGATCCAATAAAGCTCAAAGTTGACATTCTGTGTTCTAAATTCTTATTTTTATATTTAAATTATTTTTTTTTTTTTAATTTAATGACTACCATTATTACACCACTACAGAACAAACAACAAGGCCCCCTCTCTCTTCACCCCTCTCTCTCTCTCTCTTCCTCTCTCTCTTCACCCCTCCCTCTCTCTCTTCACCTCTCCCTCTCTTCCTCTCTCCTGCTGTCTTACCCTCTTGCCTCTCAGTCAGAGTGGTCAATAATTGATGACTGTGGCTTGCTGAAAGGGTACCAGGTCTACAGGAGGAATCTATTCCCCATTCATATCTCCCTGTGCTCCTCAGAGTTCCCTTAACCCCAGTCTGTTCTGTGTGAATCTCGCATATCTTATGTCTCTTTATTTACATGGATGTGTGTGTGTCTGTCTGTGTGTGTGTGTGTGTGTGTGTGTGTGTGTGCATGTGTTGCTGGCTTCCCATCAACTCCTAAGAGTTACTGCTGTCAGTCAACAGACAGCGGGGTAGACGGAAGGATGTAGAGAGAGATGAAATGAAAGAAAGGCAGGGGGCAGAGGGGTGGGATAGAGAGAGAAAGAGAGAGAGAGAGAGAGAGAGAGAGAGCACACCGAGAGCTTAATTTGCTGGCAGTGCTGATCCACTCAGGTGATGATCTGCTCTATGTCTGGCTGGTGTGTTGCTGGAGGTTTCAGTCACTAACGGAACGATGGACAGTGGGAACGAGAAGTTTCTTGCCAGAAAAAGAAGTTTCACATTAGGGGCTTATGGAGGGTGAGTAGAATCCTGGTAGAAATCAAACCATAATCTGGAGGAATAATATTTTTTACATAAATAATATAAAAGGTCTTGAAGGATTACTCCCATGCATAACAAGCCTCGTCTTTTTCTGTCTTCAGGATTGACAAACTCATCAGTGCAAATGAGAGCAGGTAAGAATTGGAACATCCTCATCTAACATCACAACCTCACTGTTCCTAAATCTGAGCTTTGAGGCACTTCCAGAAATGTGCTCTCTGTTCCAGTCAGCCAGAAGCCACTGAGAACCACATCTTGGACATCCTGGACTCTCCTTCCAATGAAACCAAACCTTTCACCTCTACCAACCCAAATCAAAAGGTGAATGTAAACAACATTCCTTTCTATGGGACAGTGGCACTATCTCCAAATCTTCAGCACAATGAGAGGATGCAGTGTGAAACTGCATCAGTTGCCTGTACTGTAACCGTGTTGCCTGTGCATTACACTTCTTATCCTGGTCTTCTTGCCCTGGTCTTCTTACCCTGGTCATCTTGTTCTGGTCTTGTCTTCCTCTACAGGTGACTGAGCTGTTTGCGATCATCGAAAAACTACAGGTAGTTCATTTTTATTTGGTTCACGTTCTCCAGATTCACATGTGAGATTCACATCTCCATGCCAACGGTTGCTCTCAACCTCTCTGCTTCCAGGGCAGCAGACTGGAGGAGCAGCGCTGTGAATTCCCACCACCTTTTAAGGTACAGAATCAATACCTACATGCAAATTCAATAATACACCTGCAAAATCAATACCATACATGCAGAATCAATAACACACCTGCAGAATAAATACCATATACCAAGTGGCTATACTAGCTACACACTAGCTAAATTGTATTTTGTATTATGACATGTAATCTGAACCTTGTTCTGTCAGTCCCGATTGAGGAAGATCAAGGGAGGGTTACCCCTCATCCTGTCTCCCAAATCGGGTGGCTACTGGATCGACCCCCTGCTGGAGTGGAACATGGACAAAAGCCCCACAGGCCTCCCGCCACCTTTCGGCCTGGAAAGTTACGACCTCATGGAGCGAGACAGCGAGGCGAAGATATACCGGGATTTTTTCCGGCACCGGGTCAGGTTCCCTTCACCTCCAGCTAAAGCTTAGAACCAGAAGGAGATTTTGCAGACCTGCTGCAGACAAAAGAAAAATAATTTTACCAGCAGACCTGTAAAAACTGCTACTGTGCAGAAATACCAGGAGCCCGAAGGTTATAAACGGCCCTGAGGGTTAGTGATTTATGAGGGTTATGGTTAGTGATCTGTGAGGTTTAGGGTTAGTGATCTGTGAGGGTCAGTGGCTCTTTATCCCATACACTGTGTTTTTAATTCTGTATTGTGGCTCTGGTGTATCTGACTCTAATAAAGAACTTGAATAGCTGTCCAGTTAGGGCAAGTCCATCAGGGAAAAGGCCAAAATGTGTGGGGCCTGATGTTCTGGGGGAGGGGCCACTGCTGTAAAATGACTAAATACTTTCACACATACTATAATTTTCACACACCTGGACCTAATTGCATTGAAAAATGGATACCAGGTGAATTCCTAGTAACTTATCAGCATTTGTGGTGGATAGTAACTGAGCATTTGTCATGTTAGTAACTGAGTGTTTGTCAGGATAGTAAATGAGTGTTTGTCAGGATAGTAACTGAGCATTTGTCATGTTAGTAACTGAGTGTTTGTCAGGATAGTAACTGAGCATTTGTCATGTTAGTAACTAAGTGTTTTTCATGGGTCGGCTGTCAGTACCACCAGTCATTCAGTGCCATAGACCCCAGTATGGGACCACTGGTCCTGTCTGTCTGTCTGGAGGAAGAGGAAAACAGACTGAGGGTGATTCTGAGGTGAGAACTGTCATAGTACACACACACACACACACACACACACACACACACCCACACACACACACACACACACAGAAACACATAAATACATACAAACATAAATGTGCATGTACACATAATGCAAACACAAATACATACATACATACACAAACATACATATATATGTATATATATATACTGTACATACATACACACACACACACAGAGACATATACATGCCTCTTTTCTCAGGACGAACGAGTGTTCTCTGCATGGAACATTCTGCGTATCTCTGTTCCACCATCTCCCCACAGCCGTGGAGCTTGCAAAGGTATTCCACAGTGGTCCCAGGTTGAACTGTCAGACAGAAATTTCTGAATTTCACTTAAAACCGCATTAAAATACATCAGCTTCATCCCTTGCTAGATGCTGTGTGCCAGTGTGAGCGTATCGAGCTTTGAAGTTGTCTGCTACCTGAAGGTTACCACTCCTTTCACTCCCTCCACTTCCTCATCATGACAAAAACAAACCATCTCTTAGCCATTTCTCAATCCTTAAACACCCTCTCTCTTCCTCCCTCTCTATCTCTCTCTCCCTCCCTCCATCCCTCTCTCTCTCTCTCATTTTCAGGCCCCAGAACTTATAACGGCCTTTGATGAACACAGAGTGTCTCAGAACTTTAAGTTTGGTGTTTTGTATCAGAAGGAAGGGCAGGTGAGCATTCCGTCAGCATCTCACCCAGCCTCCCCTCACATCTCACCCAGCTTCTCCACACATCTCACCCAGCTCCCCCTCACATCTCACCCAGCCTTCCCTCACATATCACCCAGCCCCCCCACACATCTCACCCAGCCTCCCCACACATCTCTGCACACCGTTTCTCATGCCCAGTAAGAAGGGGACCATGGTTTCATCTGAGTGTGTACTACGGAGTGGTCGAGGCTCCTTTTTTGCTGTCTAACCCTAACCTAACCCTATCTAACCCTAACACCCTAACCTTTTTGGGGGTTAGGTTTTGTAAAGCATTGTGATTGAGGTCTGTTGGTTTTGAAGTGTAATGGTTCTTCTACAGTTAACAGAGGAGGACATTCTGAGCAATAACGATGAGAGTGAGGAATTTAAGGACTTTCTCTCCATACTGGGCCAAACTGTCACCCTGCGAGGATTTACTGGGTAAACAGCATTAAACAGGATCTAAGAGGCCTTTGGCTTAGAGAACGCTGCTCACCTTACACTTTAGAGACACATTTGACAGGCACGTTAGAGAGACATGTTAGAGACACGTTAAAACACATTACAGACATGGTAGAGAGACATTAGAAAGACATGTTAGAGAGATATGTTAAAATGCGTTAGAGAGACATGTTAGAGAGACATTTAAAGACACATTAAGATATGTTAGAGAGACACATTAAGACATGTTAGAAAGACATATTAGAGAGATACATTGAGACACATTAGAGAGACATTAAGACATGTTATAGAGACACAGTGTAGAGACATGTTAGAGGTCTGAGAGCTTTTTTTTCTTCGTGTTCAGCTTCAGGGGGGGTCTGGATGTGTCCTATGGCCAGACAGGAAGTGAAGCGATTTTCACTTCCTTCCATGGGAGGGAGATCATGTTCCATGTCGCCACCAAACTACCCTTCACCGATGGAGATACACAACAGGTGAGAACAATTACAATAATAATAATAAATAATAATAATATCAATAGTACATTCCATTTATACAACACCTTTCACAAATTCTTCGAACTACATCACAGCCCTGCTCTGCTGTAGAACTACATCACAGCCCTGCTCTGCTACAGAACTACATCACAGCCCTGCTCTGCTGTAGAACTACATCACAGCCCTGCTCTGCTACAGAACTACATCACGGCCCTGTTCTGCTACAGAACTACATCACAGCCCTGCTCTGTTACTGTGATCCCACTTCCTGTTTTCTGTACCTTCAGCTGCAGAGGAAGCGGCACATAGGAAATGACATCGTTGCCATAGTTTACCAGGAAGGCCAAGTCCCCTTCATCTGTGATGTTATCAGCTCCCACTTCCTGCACTGTTTCATTGCAGTGAGGAGGGTGAAGCGAGAGAACTTGGCAGATGGGGCAGATGGAGCAGACGCAAGAGTCAGGGGGGCATTTCAGGTGTGTGCGTGTGTGTGTGTGTGTGTATACACCTCTGAGCAACAGAATGTGTGTGTGCACATGCATCTGTGAGTGTGTGCAAATGTGTGTGCATATGTGTTCATGAAATTAAATGAAATGAAACTAAATCAAATGATTTTGCTTTGAATCTTAAAGACTATAAGACCCATGTTATGATTGACAGGTGTCTGTCACAGCCAGGGAGGATGTGCCCCCATTTGGCCCGCCTCTTCCCAGTCCTCCAATTTTTACAGAGGTGAGAACTCACTGCTGCACCCTGCTGGACATTCACTAGTCCTGCACTCTCCCTTCACGGCCCTTCCAGGAGAAGGGAAGTGAAATGAACCCCTGGTCTGAACATGCTTGGTATACAGCATGGCCATCAGTGCTGATGGTCCAGGATGAACGGAGTAACTGGATCTAGTTCTCCTTCTTTGAACCCTCTTTCTCCCACAGCAGGAAGGTATTTTGGTGTTGTATAATCTATATCTATCCATGCACATCCAACCTGTTCAAAACATTTGCACACACTTCACTGTTGTATTCAAAATGTTATGATGGACATGGTACCATGTTTAAGAATGGGCTGCAAAGATTGTATCACCTAGGAGTGAATGACTGAGTTTATGATGGTATTACAGGACTCGGGGTATTAAGCCTATCAGATCTTGTCTTAAATACTGATCACCAGAGTGCTCTTATGTTTCAGACAAAACCAAAGAGCATGTGGACCACAGCAGAGTCAATAGTCCTCATCTGGAAAGCTAAAGTCTCACTGTAATCTCACTAAAGTTTCACTGCATTCTCAGTTTACACCTTGATGTGGAGCAAGAGAGAGAGAAGGGAAAGTAGAGGTTTGTTAATGACAGGCGTAATAACTGGCTTTATCATATGTCACCGACTCTCTCTGTGATGTCCTCCCTGTGGTGTCATCTGTGTGATGTCCTTGTTATGTATTTCTGCCAGGGTTCTGTGTTACGAGAATTTCTCTTGACTAAACTCATTAATGCAGAGATCTCATGCTACAAGGCTGAGCGCTTCAGTAAACTAGAGGTAATAAAATCTTATTAGAACTTGATCTTGTCTAATAACATTTTTTATTTTCTACATTTAATCTAAACATTTAATGTTATATTGAGTCTCTCTCCATGCTGTACCCCTCCCCGTGTCCAAGTTACGCACACGGTCCTCACTTTTGGAGGCACTGCGATCAGAACTGTCCACCCGTTCACAGAGCATGCTGGGAGAACCTACATGTGTAGCCCCGCCCCCGGGTGAAGGGGGCAGGGCTACTCCAGAAGGCGGTGGAGGATTCATCGAGAACTTTAAGGTGGGACGGATGTTCTCGACTCACAAAGTACTAGCAAAGAGGGCCTATAATGACATCAGTGTTGGTAGTAATGACACGGGGGAACTGCCAAGCAACCAGAAAATGCCTTTAGATCAGTGGAATCAGTAATGACAATGGGTCTGACACCTGTTAGGGGTTGTGAATAACACTCCACAGGGTTTGAATGTTTAAACAACGACATAGAAGCAAAAGAAATATATACTCAAGTTACACAGTAAACTAAACCCAGACAGTCCTGGATGTAGCATCATCCCTCCAAACCTGAGGCACTGAGGCAGAAGGTGCTTATGCACTGCAGAAAGGAAACGTTACATTTTATTAACCACAGGAAACGTTCGATAATATTATTATTATTCACTTTCTCTGTCTCACTCCCCTGTCATGTTATGGAGAGTATGCACTCTTCACTGTCTCTGTCTCACTCCCCTGTAGAGAGCTATTAGAGTGCGCAGTCACTCTTTTGATACTTTGGGAGCAGCAAAGAAAACAGGAATCACAGGAGCTCAAAAACAAAAGGTAAACACAAACACACAAACACACACGCACACACACAAAAAACCCCACACATATACACATACTCTAGTTGAACAGTGTAGGAACACAATGTGTAATTTCACTGGTTTGTCATACGATTGCTGAGTTTTGTAACTCCGATAATCTCATGGTGCTTTCTTCTCCCCTGGTTGCTGTAGGATGGTGAATGGTAAGTAAAGGAGGTCTGTCTGCATCTCTGCCTTGTGTCCAGCAGCCACTCGAGTGTGAGAATGTGAGTGTGCAACGTGGACATTGAGCAGTGTAACGTTTGCTTTATGACATCTGACCCACAGTGAGCCAGGTCACAGGTCTTTTGGCCCTGGCCTTGACAACACAGAGGTCAAAGGTCAAACCAGCCCTCAAGAGGACATATAGGGTGCTGTCTGCTGATTCCAGAACTCCACCCACAAACTCCCCGTCTGTGAGACTTCGGTCACACCGTTTAAGATCGGATTTGGAAGACTCTGAAACGCATCACAGATGTTTAACTCTCAGCTTCTGTAGTAGTCAAAATGATAGACTCCTGTGGTTTGTAGTTTTAGCTGTTTTGAACAAAGTGAATTTGGACTGCAGGGTCAATTCAGAACAGCATTACTAGTACAGCCCAGTAGGGGTCAGTCTCCCTGCATGCTTAGGAGCAGGGGTGTTATTCAGTAGCAAACTCCAGGATATACAATCAGCCAACACAAGAACCCATCATGACCAGAGAACACAAAACAAGTACCATTGTGTCCTCTGCTCTCCTACTGCAGAAAACAAGTACTGAGGGGTTACACCAACTACTACACTGCAACCAAGCAGCAATAGTGTTTAAATAGTAAATTCTACAGAAAAGTAGATCACTCAAATCAGACATGGCTCAAGTGGGGCATATCTATATGGCACCAAATTGTTTCTCCAAATAACCCAGTTACCCTAAGTGTTAAGATCCTAATACATGGCTTGATTTGAGAAAATGTGAGTTTATTCATTCCAGACCAGTGCAACAATGCAATAAACACCTCAACCTAAAATTCTCATTGTTTTGTGCCAATATATGCTGATCAAAGAGCTACACAAAGACCTTTGTTTATTGAACACACTTCACACTTGGACAACCATTTTTTATTGAAAATTCTGAAGGGATGAGAACCCCATTCCCCTCTCGGTTTGGCTTAATCCTCCTCTTCGTCGTCTCCACCTCCAGCGCCACCCTGTCCCTTCTTGGCGTTCTTCCTCTTGACGCGGCCTGGCCGGCCACCGCCGTACGGTGACCGCAGGGAGAAGTCGATGTGCTTCTGACTGTCCAGCCGCACCACAAATGAGGGAATGTTCACCACCTGCTTCCGGACGCTGCAACGAGAGAGCAGGCAGTGAGCCGGAGGAGCTGCCTTGGCGCTCTAACAAGAGAGCAGGCGGCCAGCCGGAGAGGGCACGTGGCTCTCACTGCTTCCTCAAATGCCTCATTGACGAGGAATTCATGACAACACAGACAATCTGACGGGTTGAGTTAAATCATCGGCCGAGAAAGCAGGGAGCAGTAGAACGTGTGCGTGCAGCGCGCCCCTCAACGTTACCTGCCACCACACGATCCCACGCTGCCGTCCACACAGCTGGGGGCTCTGAGCATCGTTACAGGTAAAAGGTATACGGCTCAACCGCCGAATTGACCTTTTGGAAACCTTTCACACACAAGCCATGCGCTGGCTAATGGCAAGAACTACCGGAAGAGGAAGCAGAACCTCAGTACAGAACCTGGAGCCCATGGCGAGCTTGTGCACAGACAAACTCCCTGGTGCCAGAAGAACCAAGGTCTGTTGTTGCGGAGCCAGGCCAGGATGGAGCTCGTTCCTTACCGGATGTGCCTCTGGCGGATGAGGACGCGGGCGTGGTGGATGCTCTTAGCGAGCCCCAGCTTGAACACCTGCGTCTGCAGGCGCCGCTCCAGAAAGTCCTCCACCTTCAGACCCAGGATGTAATCCAGCTTCATCTTGCCCTCGTCCAGCACGCCAATACGCACCAACCTCCTCAGCAGGGCGTTACCTGCACACAGATTACACGTTCAGGTAGGGGGAAGACACCAGGTAGGGCCATGTCTCAATTATGACCCCAAATGTTTCAAGTCACATGCGTCAATGGAACATTCATCTGGATGTAGCACTTGAACAAGATAATTTTGCAGGACAACACAGTTCCTTAAAAAGTACAATCAACAACGGTGCCATGAACCTGCTTTGTTCAAACGCCTCAGGCACTGACGTCATACCTTCAAAGAGCCGCTTCGGGTCCTTCTCGTCCAGCGTGAGCAGCTCGCGAGCGGCCTTGCGGATTTTGGCCAGCGTGAACTTCACGCGCCACACTTCTCGCTTGTTCCTCAGACCATATTCACCTGCCCACAAACACAAACGTTCACGACATGCCCCAAAATAATCCAAAAGTCATACGATGCAACTACCGAATAACGTCCCTCGTCTGTTCGTACCGATTAGTTTTAACTCCTGGTCGAGACGGGACTTCTCGAAAGGTCGGCGAGGTGTGACGTAAGTCTTGCTACAAACCCAGGTCCGAGCAACCGGCATGGCGATTTATTTGCGCCTGTGAAGAAAATAAAACCTCAATCTATAGGTAAAGAAATTGTTACCACTCTAGCGTAATAGGTTTTGTTACTCCAGAGCACTGCAATGCAACCAATTAGCGGCCTTCTCGATTAGCGAGCTACGTTAGCTAGCCGGGCTAGCTCGCAGCAGCAAAGCTGGTTAAGCTAACCTACAGGTAGCTTCATTGCAAATATACTAGTGACGTTAGCCAAACTACTTAGCTATATAACTAAACAAAACTATGTTGAAAACTAAGCGCTTTAATTCAAACTCACAAGACATGACATTAAATGCGCTACTACACCTAATATACTTAATTTTACCAGGCCTCAAGTCCGACCTGTAAGACCACGTTGCTATTAACGCTTGTCGATTAGGCTTTATATTTCATCACAAAACAAATCGCCCTCTTACAATATTTAAGGCTGCTGCTGCTTTAAAATACAGTATACATCTATTAAATGTTCGACTTGGAGACCGGGATAACGAAGTACAGGATGAACTGTAACAATGAGAACAGTTCGCCATTACCTCTGTTCCTCGGCTCGAACAATAAAGAGAGCGCTTCGAGGTGGACGTCGGCTATATATAAGACCGTTTTGAACCACACTACCCATAAAGCTTTGCGTAGGAATGACGACGGCGACAAAGAAGGCGTTTGTTTGTCTAAAAACTTGATGCTGCCTCCTGCTGGACAATGCCGTTGAAAAGGCATCGCATATATTTTATACTGCGTTTTACAGGACGTGGACGTGTACGTGTGGTATACTAAAGTGTTAAAATAGGGAAAACCTAAAGACTTGACAAACCTTTATTGATTTAAATTGTGCACTTCACTGAGAACAAAATGACAATGGTCAATGGAAACCAAAATCATCAACCCATTAAGGACTGGAATCAAAATCAAAGTAAAAAATGAAATCACAGGGTGATCCAGTCTGAGGGAATTTCATCACAACAATAATGTGTCTCAGTAGTGTGTGTGGCCCCACCTGACAAGATGGATGGGGACCTTCATCAGGGCGTTAGTGAGCTCCTGGACAGTCTGATACATGGTGCCGTCTGATATCCTGCAGGATCTGTACCTGTGCAACCTGAATGAACTGCAGGAATCGGCTCATGCTACCACTGTGTAGAAGGACACAGGCAAAATGCAAAAGTATAAAACTGTAGAGAAGAATCAGGAAGGATAAGGTGTAATTGTCTGAGGTTTCATCCTGCAAACCATTAACTTTATGACAGTTGTCTTGCTGGTTCATCTCCAGTGTGTCTGTTGCCTGTTGTCACTTATATTTGCTTCAAAGCAGGTGAAAGTGATCCACAATTACTTGGGCTTCCTAACTGGACAGATTGATTTCCCTTATGTCCAATGATGTCCACTGATGTCCACTGCTGATTCCCAGCATTCCTGGGTCTTGAAGAAGGTGTGCTAGATCAGCTTAAAAAACACTGTGCTGTACAGTGTTAGATCAGCTCTAAAGCAACTCTGTGCTGTACCATGTTAGATCAGCTTCAAAACAACGCTGTGCTGTACCATGTTAGATCAGCTTCAAAACAACGCTGTGCTGTACTATGTTAGATCAGCTTCAAAACACTGCTGTGCTGTACTGTGTTAGATCAGCTTCAAAACAACAATGTGTTGTACCTTGTTAGATTAGCTTCAAAACACTGCTGTGCTGTACTGTGTTAGATTAGCTTCAAAACAAACTCTGCTATACTTTGTAACATCATAGCCAGTGTTCAAAGTGCTCAGGAATGAGGAATTCAGTAGTCAGAACACAAAAATTAACGAATTAGCAGTAGTGCTGGTTATGCATACCAGCTGAGAGAGAGACATGGTGAAAGGGAAAGAGAGACAGACTGAGAGAAAGAGACTGAGAGAGAGAGAGACAGGGTGAAAGAGAGACAGACAGAGAGAGAGACAGGGTGAAAGAGACAGACTGAGAGAGAGAGAGACAGGGTGAAAGAGAGACAGACTGAGAGAGAGAGACAGTGTGAAAGAGAGAGAGGATCTATTTATAAAACTGTGTAACATGATTCAAGACATGTGTTTCTGTCTATCTGACCTGCATAGTGACACACACACACACACACACACATGCCCCCTCAAAGGAACACATGCTGCTCCCCCAAAGATCTTTCAGTGCAGATTTGTCGTCGTCTGACTGAGACAGACATACTCTGTGGTCTCAGTTTCTTTCTTTCTTTCGTATTTTTTCTTTCTTTCTACAGTTAGAGACGAGTCTTCACTCTCCCACTTTTTTCCATTTTTTTCCTTGTTCACTTTTCACTCAGGTTCTCAGTTCTGGATCTTCCCTGTCTTCTCCTGGGTCAACTGTCCTCTTTTACCTTTCTGCTCTTTTTCTCCTGTCCCCTGTTTTTGCTCCCAACACGACCTCCTGCTCCTGGCGATGCACCATGCTGTCTTCTCCCACTGTTATCCTACAGCCCTACGGACTTCCTGTGTATCCGCAAACAGCCCCATGCTACCCCGGCTTGGTACAGGTAACCCCCAGCTCCCTCTCTCTCCCTCTCTATATATTTGCCACTTCTTCTCTCTTTCTATCTCTTCTTATGCATTAGACTGAGGTTGCTGAGCTCCTCAATATGAGATGTGATATTAGTCATAATGAGTTGTGATATGAGTCATAATGAGATGTGAGACAAGTCGTTTCTCTGTGTATTGTTCAGCACGGTCCCATCTGTTCAGTTTAATGCTACTTTAACAACCTATCAGGATAATGCTACTCTAACAGCCAGTCAGGAAGAAGAACATGAAACCTGGTATAAAATGCTCCACTTGTGTTGAGCAACAGATGGTGTGTCATGATGATCAACAGGCTAAAGAACTGAGGAGCTCAGAGACTACAACATCCATTATTCTCCTACATCACCACATACACACCCTAACCCTAACCCCTAACCCTACACCACCACATACACACCCTAACCATAACCCCTAACCCTACACCACCACATACACACCCTAACCCAAATATCTAACCCTACCGCACCACATACATACCCTAATCCGACCCTGGTCTGAACTGTAGCTGAACTAACCCTAACACCAACCCTAGTCTGAACTGTATTTGAGCTAACCCTAACACCAACCCTAGTCGTAGTCTGAACTGTAGCTGAGCTAACCATAACACTAACCCTAGTCCTAGTCTGAACTGTAGCAGAGCTAACCATAACACCAACCCTAGTCATAGTTTGAACTGTAGCCGAGCTAACCCTAACACCAACCCTAGTCCTAGTCTGAACTGTAGCTGAGCTAACCATAATACCAACCCTAGTCCTAGTTTGAACTGTAGCTGAGCTAACCCTAACACTAACCCTAGTCCTAGTCTGAACTGTATCTGAGCTGTGAGTGAAACAGAAAGCAGAAGGCTGAAGCAGGACACAGTGGCCTGGTGTTATATTTGTCCGTGTGAGGTGGCCTGGGCAAACAGATCGTGTGTACGTGTGTGTCAGTCACTCTGTGAATATCAGAGCAGCTGATAAATGTTGTGGGTCTGTCCTCTGTCTCTTACTTCCCCATGTCACACTGTTTGTATTTTTAGCTTTGCTCCTTTCACAGCAGATTAACACTGATAGAAATGCACACACACACACATACACTCCCACATTGACACACACATGCACAATCACACACACATAGTCACACAAATATGCAAAACATGCCCACATACACACACACAAACACACATGCACACGGGCATACACACAAGCACACATGCAACACTCTAATTTGTGTTCAATGGATATTTATTTGAAGTGGATTTATTATGAAATTTATCATGAAGTATCTGTCCCAGTGATGGCTTTTATAGGTGTGTGTGTGTGCGTGTGTTATCCTTCAGCTGCTGCTAGTGCTTCTTGGCAGGCTGTTCCTGACCTTTAACCCCAACACTGACAGCTGAGGGGAGGGGGTGGGGCAGTAGCAAATGGGGCTGCAGTGAAGGAGAAACAGTTCAACTTTACCTGGGAGAAGAAACAGTTCAACTTTACCTGGGAGGAGAAACAGTTCAACTTTACCTGGGAGGAGAAACAGTTCAACTTTACCTGGGAGGAGAAACACAGAGATTCCTTCTGTGGAGGGACTCTGGTGGGCCACTCTGAATGATTACTTGTGTGTGTATGTGTATGTATGTGTGTGCGTGTGTGTAGTGCTTGGTCTCAGGAGGTTCTACTATATTTAACTCCTCATGTTTAGAGACTCAAGTTTCCAGTCCTGGTTGGTCTTCCCACAGTGTAAAGTCTCTGTAGGAATTGCTATGTGACAGTAGTAATGAAAACCATTCAGACCTCACCGATCTTTGGAGTCTTTTGTGTTCCCTAACCTTATATATATGTGTGTGTGTGTGTGTGAGAACGAGAGAGAGAGAGAGAGAGAGAGAAAATAAAATAATAAGAAACGGCAGCATAACTGAGGCAAACCCTAAACCTTAAACCCTAACCCTCTTCAGCAGTGAAGGTCCTTTCCCTCCCTCACTCTCCCTCACTGTAGTTCACTCTCTCTCACCCTTCCTCACCCTCCCTCACTCTCTCTCACCCTCCCTCACTCCATCTCAGGGGATCCCACACTGAACCCACACTGATCCCACACAGCTGTGATGAACAGCAGGTGTGTCAACAACAGGACCACTGCTAGGACTGCATGTGCTGCTGTCCACCAGGAGTCTGATTAGCACTCAGATACATGGACAAGGGCCATGGTTTTGCTCTATCAGCATCTCCTGAGAGACATGGAGACTAACGCTGTTATATTTGGCTTGTCCTATCTCTAGACACCAGGCGCATACTGTGTGTAGCGTTAAGTGTGTAGCGTTACCACCACAATCTCTGCTTAGAGTCACCCAACTGACAGGCAAGGGAGGGTTGGAAAGGAACATGATTGACAGGGACAAACAAGCACAGCTGCCATGGGGAACCCTGAGGGCCCGGATTTGTTGCGCTGGGATTGGTGGATGTGTGGGGATTACAGTGGGCTAGCCAGTCCGGGACAGGCACTAAATCTCCAGCGGTCGGTCACGGAGGGCCATGCTGCACTAGGAGCTGAGGGGTAAGAGAGGAGCTGAGGGGTAACACAAAAGCTGAAGGGTAAGCTCAGATCAGAGCTGCTCTCTCACGTTTGTTGGACTGAAACCTGAAACTATTGTTGCTTCTTGCTTTATGACGTATCGGTTTATAGTATTTATAGTATTTATTGTGTTTAATTTCTGTAATTGAGCCTTTAACATAGTTTCTTTAACATAGGGCCTTTAACATAGTGCTTTTTGTGCATTTGTAAACAAAATGATGGTAAATAGTAAACAATAACCTTACATGAAGCACTTCTGTGATGAGATGCTGTCTGTCTCGCTGACTAACAATTCTCCTTAAAATATGCAGCTATTTTGTCTTTTCATACTGGTACTGTAAGTTGAATAGTGGTTTGTCCTTTCATACTGAAAATGGAAAATAATCTATATTGGTTATAGTGAAATTTTGTATATCATGTGAAGTGAACAGAATGTGTATTATGCTTTATGTTTTTATTAATAGGAAGTTCAGAACTATATGTAGAAAATCTCAGTGGTTTCTTAACAGAATAATGTTAGTTTTAAATCCAATTTAATACAATTTCAATTGTATTAAATTCAGTTTACCTCAATAGACCTACAAATTCATTTCCAGTTCCAATGAAATAATGTTCCAAATTGGGAAGTCTGACTGGTCATGATATGTACCTCAGTCATAATGTTAATGACTAGTTTAACTTCATAACTTTTAATAACTTAATTTTAATAACAGCTTCTCTCTTCTCCTCATAGGGTGCGTCTCCTCAGGAAGCAGGGCCAGGCAGTGGTGACCCACCCCTTCCTCAGGTTTATGCCCCTCCCCCTTCATATCCACCACCTGGCCAAGCTCCACCCACACCTGGAAGGCTCCCACCTCTTGAGTTTAGTCCCGCCCATCCCACCTCTGACTACCCAGACCATCACCAGCTGAGAGTCTACCAAAGCGCTCAACACGATGGGCCGGACTCTATAACCGCCAGTAACACGGTAAGAACAAGCTGACTGGCCACTGGCCACATGGTAGATAAGAACGGGGTGGGACTTGTCGTTCTTCTAGAAGCCACAGTGTTGTTAACGGTCCAAACAGGCATTGTATATTATTTATATGTATTGCATGAATTCGTATTTATTACTAGCAGCTATATGGATAATGCCAGAGCTGGAAGAAGCCCTGGGTTACGGCGTGGCTGCTCATGGTTACTGTATGTGTGTAGAGTGCAACCGTCTGAGACACACCTCATCACAGAGCTTCAGAAGCCCCTTACAGCACCGCAATTATGAACATGGGAACCAGTGTACAATAAAAACTATACAGTCAGAAGGATCTTACTGTATTTTGTGCAGTCAGAATATGTTTTATAAATATGCATTCCAGCAATATTTCATTTTACATTTTATGCATTTAGCAGATGCTCTTACACGTAACGATGCATAAAAGTGCTTTTGTCATTTAATTTGAGTTCAAATGGTGTAGATACAGATGAGGACCGTGTGAGGAGAGGAACCTGTGTGAGGGGAGGGTTCCGTGTGAGGGGAGGAACCTGTATGAGGGGAGGGTTCCGTGTGAGGGGAGGGTTCCGTGTGAGGGGCGGAACCTGTGTGAGGGGAGGGTTCCGTGTGAGGGGCGGAACCTGTGTGAGGGGAGGGTTCCGTGTGAGGGGAGGGTTCCGTGTGAGAGGAGGGTTCCGTGTGAGGGGAGGGTTCCGTGACCTAATGAAAATCCCAAATTCAGTATCTCAGAAAATTTGAATATTAAGACCAATACAAAAAAAAAGAT
>JAOYMR010000007.1:233803-247485 GCA_025802075.1 Tenebrosternarchus preto | reverse complement strand
AAAAATGAAGAATATACTGTTGTAATTGTTGGCAAAGACCCATTTTGATATTTATATCTTACTGTTATTTTGTATCTGGTATTTCACTCATCTTTATTAATACATATTGGTTACTTTTTGTATCTAAATAAAATAATTAAAATGTACTGAATTGTTTGGTCATTGACAATTTTCTTAATCCAAATATAATTTAAAATTTAGTATATTAATATTTTGAATAAAAACAAGACTTAAGTGTATTTGACTTATATTAAGTTTTGACTATGGTACTTTTAAGTAGACTCCACTATACTTTTCCTATTGTGATAACTTAAACCAATTAAGTGTATGTTAAATTTGACTATTGCGCATTTAAGTTGACTATACTTAAACAAATTAATTTTCTCTACTGTCAATAACTTAAACCATTTGAGGCAATCACTTGAAGCAAATGGTTTTAAGTACAATCAACTTATCCGGGTTTAGTGTACAGTAAATATCAAACACTGAAGTGTCTCAACAGTACCTGTAGATCTTTGTGTCTTAATTTCCATCATGTCATGCATTCCAGATTGTCACGAGAGGAAATTGCTGCGACAAAAAAAGTTGTTGCAGTTTCACTACCGTTAACGAAAACAGGATGTTTAAATAAACATTACTCCTGAAATGTTATTTTAGCACGTGCACAACAAGCCTATGAGGCTTAGTAAATGTTGATTTACTAAATATTTTATCGTTTAGTGAATATTTTACCACGCGCGAAATCAACAAATGCCACACCTTAATATTGGTTTTGCAAACGAGGAAATAAAGAAACGGGACATCTGCATATAAAGCGACTGATATAAACACTTGATTGCACGACGAAATGGGGAAGC
The DNA here is from genome assembly GCA_025802075.1 of Tenebrosternarchus preto. NCBI lineage: Eukaryota > Metazoa > Chordata > Actinopteri > Gymnotiformes > Apteronotidae > Tenebrosternarchus > Tenebrosternarchus preto. Next base: position 246,628 of record JAOYMR010000007.1, on the reverse strand, counting down.
TGGCATCCAGCAGTTTGACTTTAAAGAAGTTACTCGGTTTCTGTAAGTATGCTGCTGTTTGACCTTGCCTTTCTGCATTTTTACCCGTCCAAACATTAGAGCGCCACAATCGGACCGACATTCGTGCAGTCCTCGTTAGCTATCAGCGAACTCGGATGATTTTGGATACTTTTCGTCAATTTTGGCATCAAATTTGGTTTCATTTAGTTTTTCGTTATGTATTATAAACAGACACGGTGTACAGGAGACCGTTTTGTGCTCTGCGATTTCTGCTCGTCATGTTTCTAATCTATGTTAATACTGTTAATATGTTAATACTGTTAATACTGTAAATACATCTGTGAATGCGCTCCCACATGGTCTGGGCCATGTGAACGAGAAACAGTACGATATCACATCTTATCTTACCGTGGTCAGGATGATAAGATGTATAGTACCAAATATGTAATAAGTCACTATGTAAAGTGGTTGAGTATATGTCTGTAAACTATACCGTGATTCTTACCATCTAATCTTTCCAGAAGCGGCAAATTTCTTTGTTGGAAAGGTTTTGCAAAATCAATAAGTTTTATTTTTTATTTTATAATATTTTTATGTACTAAAAACGATTAAACCTATGTGACTTTATTGATACCAATAATGTTGAAGTTTTATTTTTCTCACACCTGAATCATTATAGCAAGCAAAACCTTTCATTTGTAACTAAAATATCCATATTTATTTTTAGCTACTTTTAATACCCAATTTGTTTCTTTAGTATATCCACAACATACACCAATATTCTACAAAATGCTTCAGTTGTATTTGTTCTTTTCTTGAATCTGTGCAAGGATGAACAATTTTTTTTTCAGGCTTTACTGTTTGATGCCTGAACAATTGTGAAATAGAAAATAAGCACCAGGACTTTTATAAATAATATAAGCACAAACAATTAATGAAACATGAATAAATGTACTGTTTAGTTTGAGCCTGATAAAGTATCACATTCAGTATCACGTTTAATAAACCCGTTTATCACATAATACAAGCAGTATTGCGTGTGACATTTTCAGCACCATATTACTATGAAATGCATAAAAAAATTAAACGGCCATGAGATTTTAATACAGTAAAATATTAATTAAACATGTATTCAACTTTTACCTCTAACTGTTTCAGTTTAACGAGGTGATTGTGAGAAATTGCAAGAAACATACCTACAACTATGGAAGTGACCATTTTAAATTGTATAGGCTGAAAGTTACCTGCACTTCACAAAAATCACGTATATCACGTGTCGTATATATGCTATATGTGACTTTATACGGTTAATCGTTTTTTATATTATTTCAGGCGTTCTGTGGCACGTGCTCGGTGCAGGTCCTGAGGCTAGCTCCGAGATCTCTTGCTGTAAGCATGAGCTCAGCAACGGCTTCACCGCCTACACACTTAGCCACTCGCCTGGTCCTGACTGCACTACATTCTGGTCTGTCAATGTGAGTACCGGTGGATTTGGCAGTAATCTGTTAATTAAATTAAATGATAATTTACTGTGGAAGCCCATGTTTGTAATCAGGCCCGTACTGGCGGTCTGGAATAGCGAAGGATTTTCCGGTTGCCTGGCCTGGACAGACAGTAGATGATGATACAACATATGATGAACTAAACAATACAGCTTGTGAACACACTGCCGCTGCTGTCCTGTAGGGACATGTCAGCCAGGCAAGAACGAGTTCAGTTAGTTTCTGTGTTGTGTCCTACATTTAGTAGTTTGTTGTATACTTCCAGCAGCTTAGCATCGCATGTGATGGACAAAATTAAATGTATTTTTCTGTGTTACTCGATGATTTTACAGTGTGTGTAATCATTTAGTAAATGTTTTAATAAAAACATTACATAGAAAAACGCAATAAAAACATATAAAACGTGATAAAAACATCACATATGTTCACTGGAAATGGGAATGAACGGTGCAAGTCAAGCCTCGCTTTCCAAAACAGTCAGTTTAGTCAAATAACGAACAAACTCGACGAATGAGAGTAAAAGTGAGTTCTTCATTTTGTATATTATTTTATGCAGGTACTTTTTAGATGGGGAAGCGCAACGCAGTTCGAAACCTGTAAATCCCCGCATAGTTACATAATTTATGAACGAGATATATTGGAAGAAATCTCCGGTTAAAATAGTAAGCTTTACACTCTCGCACGTGGCTGCGCACATTTTCGTAGCTAAGGAATTATTTACTTTGTTTTGGTTTTATGAGTTTTGGAATTAACTATACGCTATTTGTGTGTTTATTTTTTTTTTTTACCAAGTAAACGGTTCTATTTAAATGTAATAATTTTAGTAAGTAAAAAAGAAACCAAAAGCGCACAAATACATAAAGCTAAAAAAATCGTGACATTCGCGCCCTGTTTTGGGGCGTTTGCTTACGCCAACTCGTGAAATAGGTCTGGTTCTATATCGTAGGCTATTCGCATTACAATTATGATTATTGGTGCTTTTTTGTTAGAAGTGTTCTCTTGTTCTTTTTTTTTTATTTTGTTTACAGTAAACACCAATTAATAATGCCGAATTCCTGCCAGTTTTTGTGTGTATACCCACACGTTAAATAAAAGAAATAGTAAGAAATTAAAAATTTCATATGTAACATTCATTAAAAACAATCAAAGAGGAGGGTACTCCGAAACCTTGAATTTTCTTACAGTAGGGGTTGGGACAGGGGTAGGGGTTGGGTGCCCAAACACCTTTCTGAGGTGAGCCTTTCTGAGGTGCTTCAGGTTAGCATACAAGGGAGAGTAAAGTGTTTGTGTGTCTGTAGGACACAGTCATCATTGATGAGGCTGGAGGAGTGGACTGGAGCACTGTGTGGTCTGTCACAGAGAAGGTCATCATCCTCAGTCAGAATGTTCCCAGTGTTGTTTACCACCTGGCGTGCCCACAGAGTGGGGTAGGGACTTCGTTAGGGCTTTTAACTGAATTTTATAATCTGAGCAAGGCTTAGATCAACACTTGTATTTATTTCTCTTTTGATTTCTCTTTCTGTTTGTTCTTTTTCAGGTTTCTCAGAATGTTCGGTGTTCTGGTGAATGCACATTACTACATTATATAGAGAAAGCTGTGTTTATTGCTAGTTTCTCAATGTTTTTCTCAATGGTGTTTCTGTATTGTGATGACAGTGTGTGGCATGTTTATGAGATGATGTAATGGTATCTATCAGAGAGAGGAAATCACCTTTCCAATCTCCAGTTTGAATGTTATCTGATGTGTCTGTAGTGCTAATTGTTTTCATTCCTCCAGATTACTGCATATTCACTGAAGATCCTTCTCAAGGTGATAATATACAATAGCTGTTTTTATTATTATTTGTTAAATAACAATAATGTCAATACTGGTAATAGTAGATTTATATGATTAAAGTTTTCATTACCTCACTGTTTCCATTACCTCACTTTTCTTTACTGGTGGTTTGTATATTAGTATGTAGTAGCTGGTTTCAGATAACTGTAATAATACCCATGTAACTGAACCTCAGCAGCAACATTTTGACTGTGCTATCTGTGTTCTTGACACACTCTCTCTGCCTGTCTCTCTGTCTCTCTGCCTATAGCCCTCTGCCCAACTGCACCTAAGAGACCTCTCCAGTACACTGTCATCTTCATCATTTCCTGTTTTTTTGTCCTGACGATCATCCTTCTCGTGAACATTTGCAAGTAAATAAACCACAGGCACGTTGGACAGAAAATACACCCCGACCGGGGCAGTTCTGAATTACCCCCATCCCCACCCCGAGTCTGATGTTCTGTTCGTGGGAAAGTGCGGTCTGTTCTTTAGGAGTGTTGTTTGTTGGTTGACTAGTTGTCTGTTTTGTAATTTGTTTTCTTCCTTGTTTCTCTAAATGCTGCAGGATGAACTGTGGAGAGCCTGCAGCCCAGCCCATGGAAGCCCATTGCCAGATTATAATCCAGGATTTTTTATTTCACACACACTTTACACTGGGCTACACACTATTAGCATCGGCTTTGCTTTCTGCGTGACGTATTTCCAGATTTAACAATGAGCGATGTGATCCACTGGCTGGTGTGATTAACCCCGTGCTTACACTGACGTAGTGCTCAGTGCATGATCTTGTATAGTAAAGCAAATATTATTTGGAAAGATCCGTTACAGAACCCGTCAGGTTTCGGTCTTTTCCCTCCTAAAAGAGTCTGATATGGAAATTCAGATGCTCAAATTCGTAATAAAACTGAACGTACCGTCAGGCCTTAAAGACTGAATAGCTTCTCTAAGTAGAGACACGTTCCACATTCAGCGTTCTGTTAATCTCGAACATGGAAAACAATCTTTTCTCATCCAATGTACCATCTTTTTCAACTACTTTTATGGACATTATAAAAACAAAGACAACATGTGTTTAGGAATAGTTTCTTACATTCGTCGGACCAGTATGTTGCAGTAATGTTGTGAATGGAGTCATATACGATATCACATGTTGTATGTAAAAGTTCAGCTTTCTAAGATTACTGGATGGAGATTGTGTAAACATATACAATTCTCCTTTGAAATGATGTATATGTGTTGAATAGGCATTTTTATTTTATTTTCATTTAAACAATCATATCTCCTTTAATGCATTCTGATCAACCAAGTTTCGTTAAAGCCAGATTTTTTACATTTACGTTAGTGTATTACATTATGCTAATACGCAAAGGCAGAAAATAATACCATGACTGGATGCCAAGAAGGCATTTTGTCACGATATGAGTCCCGGAGATCTGCAAAAGCTGATAGGACTCGATGTGCATTTATATAAAAACCGTTTATTTTCGGTTTCGTTTAAAGTTACGAACAACATGCATCAGCGCTTACCCGAAGGCGCCATCAACATAACGATAATACCTTGACGGTATGTGGATAAAGACCGACAAACACTCAGTAACATGCACACACTTATATACACACTCACCCTAACGAGATACAGGTGAAACGAGTAACACTAACGAACATTCACGAGACCGACAACAGGCACACCCTCGTTCAGACGACACAGGAACACTCCTCCACACAGAAACGAAACTGGAGAGGTGTCCTGTGCGGCCACCGTGACACATTTGATAAAGCCCGTTAGTTCTGACTGACAAGTGTTACAGTACAAAGGAAACCAGATAAGATTGCTCACGCTCTTAATACAAGAGTGCCATCGTTATCCAGTCAGAACATTCCGATCAAAGTAATACAAGTTACCAGGAGTCTATAGAAGAAACTATATAACTAATCAACATCCTCAAAGGTCTTAAATTCCTCTAACAACAAATTGGACCTGGGAGGTTCTGCTATGTTCTGGCTATGTGAGACTCTTGAGGTAACCTCAGCTGTCCTCGGTTACGTTTTTACAGACATATGGAAAAGGACAGCAGCCTGACCCAGTCTGAACTGGTCTCAGTCTGACCAGGTCTCAGTAAGGGGTGCTGTAGGGAAATCCCTATGACCTAAGATGACCTTCTGGTCTTCTGAGTGTTGATTTCACTCTTAGAACAAGTGTTCCCGTGCGCACACACACACACACACACACACACACACACACAAATATTATGGCCTGTGGAAAGTACTGAACTCTTGTGTTTTCATTGTTAGATAAGGCGCCCATACATTAATCCGTTAATAATATTAACAACAATCAAAGACAATAACAAAAAAAAGCTATAGAAATAATTTTCTTTTACCCTAACACAAATCCTGACTCTTCCTCTAACACTCTGAGCCTAAACTTAACACTCATGGTGGCTGGGGCTTAGAGAAGCAGTTCCACACACACACACACAGTTCCACAGTCCTCATAGTTCCAGGCCGGAGCAGAAGAGATGGCACATCTGCTACCATGTTCTTCTTGAGAAACAGGGAACCTCTGTATTTATAATTAATAAACAAGTATGGTATTTTGAATTAGGCTTTTGCCCTGTGTGCATATAAGGCTGAGCTGAGTGAAATGTCTCTTAATGTTCAAGGGTCCACAAAAATGTGCACTTTGTGGTTTATTTACTGTGGTTTCCGTTTCCTGTTTGTGAAAATTGAGATTCTCTGTTACTCTCAGAAGTTCAAAGCATAAAATATAGTGTTGGAATTACCGTCCATACAGTGTAGATGAGTCAAATTCAGTTTTTATTAGGTTGCAATGGTCTTGAATTCATGGTGTTTCCATGTTGACACTACTGGAAGTGATTTCAACAACTAATCAGTTTGGAATTTGAGTTAATATTTGTACAATATTTCTGTGTTTACTTGTTCTGTATACTGTTTTGCTCTGTTTTTTTATGTGTATTATCATTTCTTTACTAACGTTGACTATTGTTAGCATCTCTGGGTACTTGAAAAGCGCTACATAAATACAATGTATTATTATTATTATTATTATTGTAGTATTAGTCAAGCCTATTGCTCCACAGAACACAGTGTTAAAGGTTAAAGCTACAGGTTAAATGTTAAGGGTTTATGTTAAAGGTTATGGTTAATCATTATGGTTAAGGTCACTCCCACAAGAATAATGATCAAGTTTGGATTTAAAAATGTGACTGACATGTTTTAAAAATGAGTAATGGCATTTCCACTCTGGGACATATAGTGTAAAAAAAAGTCCACACACACATCAGAAGATTCCATCCTTAACCACAGTTACTGATGCCACTTTCTGCATAGATCTCTCCCTCTGTACAGAATGTGCTGTGCTGTTGTCTGTGCATAATCTTTGTTTTTTTAAAAATGTGTGTGTGTAAGTGTACAGATTGTATTTTAATGAAATGGCTTTTACAGGAACCATGTTGGGTAGTGAGCGATCAGCAGTGGGCATAAGGGTAACCATGGGAACCTCCTCTGGAAGCTGGAACCAACCTATATATACACATCTTACAAAACCTGAGAGTGAGATACGCACTTCTCCATACACTCAACCTTTGAAGGAAAAAAACTAGGTTTTACTGAAAACCGCCAAGAAGTGAAAGTCCGACTTGTGACCGTTTTGTGTTCTTTTGTTTGCATGTAAGTGAAAATCAGTTTTGTGTGCTAATTTCCTTCCTTCTGCGCTGTGTTCCAGTGAGAGACCACATGACCAGGGGACCCTGGCAGTGAGAGGCCACATGACCAGGTGGCCCTGGCAGTGAGAGGCCACATGACCAGGGGACCCTGGCAGTGAGAGACCACATGACCAGGTGGCCCTGGCAGTGAGAGGCCACATGACCAGGGGACCCTGGCAGTGAGAGGCCACACGACCAGGGGACCCTGGCAGTGAGAGGCCACACGACCAGGTGGCCCTGGCAGTGAGAGGCCACACGACCAGGGGACCCTGGCAGTGAGAGACCACACGACCAGGGGACCCTGGCAGTGAGAGACCACACGACCAGGTGGCCCTGGCAGTGAGAGAACACATGACCAGGGGACCCTGGCAGTGAAGTGAATCAGAGCACAGCTACACTAAGTGTTAAAAGTGTTTGAGAATAAACTCTGGGTTTCCAGATCCTTCAGCTGGTCTCCTCCCCAGGGTTCTGTTGAGACCAGGCCAGTTGAGGAGATCTGCAAGAGATTGCATTTCAGGATCCTGTTTCTACTAGACCATGTGTTCATCTGTTTTTCCCAGTGCCTGTGTTCATCTCAGAACAATAAGGCATTTGTGAGTTCAGCAACATCTCTCTGCAACACAGGAATCCTTAGAAACTAAAAAACCTACAGATTGAATACTAAAAGAATAATTACAGGTCTGATACTAAAAGAATAATTACAGGTCTGATACTAAAAGAATAATTACAGGTCTGATTGAGATCATCATGGAACATGTGTAGTGCCTAGGAACCACAGAAGCAAGGATGAATGTTCAGGGTATCACTTTGGGGGTTAATTCAGAGTAATATTCAGAGTAATTCCAGTAATATTCATAGTAATTCCAGTAATACTCAGAGTAATTCATAAAACAGGCGGAGTAAAGGAAAAAACAACAGACGTGTGGAAAGTTCTAGTGACCACCGTCACCCTGGCATCATTGTGGTTCCCAGAACCTGCCCTTCTGTTCCATTCCTGTACGTGTTTTTGGTTTTCCCTGTTCCTCATTTCATGTTGTTAGTCTGTGTATTTAAAGTCCTGTGTTTCATGTTGTTAGTCTGTATTTAAAGTCCTGTGTTTCATGGTTGTTAGTCTGTGTATTTAAAGTCCTGTGTTTCATGTTGTTAGTCTGTATTTAAAGTCCTGTGTTTCATGTTGTTAGTCTGTATTTAAAGTCCTGTGTTTCATGTTGTTTTTTGCTGGTCATTTTTTTTTCTTGTTCGTCTATATTCTCTCCTCCATCTTTTGCAAGTCTGTTGTCAGTTCACCCCCTAGGGTTAGACCCTAACCCTCCTGTTTTTCTGTTCATTCTTCATTCTAACAAGATCTATAAAACTATAAGATCTATAACTCTATAAGACTGTAAGATCTATAACCCAATAAGATCTATGAGACTATAAGATCTATAACCCAATAAGATCTATAAGACTATAAGACCTATAACCTTATAATATCTGTAACGCTATAAGATTTATAAGACAGGCAGTTTTTCAGAACTCACACCGGAGGGCCCGAGCATCCAAAGGCTTCCTGTACTGGGCTGAAGTTCACTGATTATTGGGATCCCACTTTCCTACTCTCACTCTCACTCTCACTCTCCCAGTCTCCCACACTCTCACTATCATGAGTTTATACAAGCAGTGGTATAAGGTGCACTGTAACTATTTTAAATATGACAATGTCCCTTTTAGGAAAAAATGTGTTTTATTTCCAGATTTTTCTGCTCTCAATTTTTCAATCTTGCATTTTTTCACAAGTAAAATAAAAAATAAAAAACTAAACAAAAAACCACAAACAAATAAAAAAAAAATGATACCATGAAAATGTAAAAAAATAACACAAAATAAAATGTTTATATAATTACATAATTATTAACAAACAGACAACATTGATATTAATTATAACAATACTACAAAGGAAGGAGATTATGAGGCAGGAGTGCTGGTTGCATGCACACTCAACACCAAACCCACTCTCTTAAGAGCCTAGCGGTGTACTAGAAAAACGTCTGCAACCCACTGGGCTGCTTCAGATCTACATGCAAAGACATACAAGAAACACTTCAGCTTTAGACATTCTTTCTGGTGTGATGTACTGTACATAGATGTCTCTACAACCCAAGTCCAATCCAGCTCAACAGCCATTGGCCCAAACCCCCCCAGCTCAACAGCCATTGGCCCAACCCCCCCCAGCTCAACAGCCATTGGCCCAAACCCCCCCCAGCTCAACAGCCATTGTCCTTTCTAAAGAGGGTTTCTGTCATGTTCCCTCAAAAGGTGATGAACGTCCCCTTGCCGGCCTAAAAATGTTTTTTTTTAAACATCTCCTTTTCTTGCCTGCAGCTCGTCACTGTGGGATGTTTGTTTCACACTGTCTGTGAGTCACTTGAGTTCTTCAGTCACAGAGTTTTATCGCTCTCCTTCTTCAAGTGGCTGAAAAGTCACAGATCACAAAGGTCAAAGAGCATTCAGGGGCAAAGATGCAGGTGGGTGGGTCTACTGTGTGTATGAGCTCACATGTAGTACTCGTCCTGTGTGAGCGGGTGGTGGTGTGAGTGTGTGTGTGTGTGTGTGTGAGCTCACCTGTAGTACTCGTCCTGTGTGAGCGGGTGGTGGTGAATCCACTGCTGTTCCAGGGCCAGTCTCTGGATGTGCAGCTCTGCACTCTGGGCCTGCTGCATAGCCTGGAGCTGGTGGGCCGCAGACAGAGACGACGTCTGGGGCAGCTCACGGAACGAACCACCTGCAGGGCCAGCAGGGGGGGATGACGTCAGAGAGAGACAGGAGAGAAAACAACACCAATAAGAAAGGAATATGTAATATTTTAATCAGTTATGAGTGTGTGTCTGTGTGTGTATGTGTGTTGAGGTGTGTGTGTGTATGTGATGGGGTGTGTGTGTGTCTGTGTGGTGAGGTGTGTATGTTGTGGGGTGTGTGTGTGTGTGTACATGTGTGGTGGTGGGGAGGGTGTATGTATGATGGGCTTGTGGTGCATGTGTGTGCCAGAATGTGTGTGTGTTGTGTGGTTGTGTGTGTGTTACCGAAGAGCTGTTGTCTGAGCACCTCGCTGTCTGTGAGGGGGTGTGTGAGGATGGAGGGCCCCAGTGTAGCCCCGGGGTAGGGCAGGCGCGTCACAGGGGCCCCCGCCGACAGTGGGTCCATGAGCACGCCCCCCCCAGCTGACCCCCAATAATGTAACAAAAACACAAATGGCAGAAATTTACATTTAATGACTTTATTAATAATAATAATAATAATGTGTGTGAATGTGTGTGTGTGGCTGTGTGTGAGTAAATGTAATGCTATGTGATGGTTTCCTGGTGTAGTTGCAGGGAGAAAGAGAGAGTGTGTGTGTGTGTATGTTTGTGTTTCTGTGGGTACCTGTATCCTGCTGGTGTAGATGCAGGTGAGAGTGTGTGTGTGTGTGTGTGTGAGTGTGTGTGTGTGTGTGTGTGTGTGTGTGTGTGGTACCTGTATCCTGCTGGTGTAGATGCAGGTGAGAGTGTATGTGCGAATGCTGGTGATGATGCGGAGTCACATTCAGCATCTGTAGTCGACTCAGAGACTCTCCTCCACCACCTGCTCCACCTGCTCCACCCCCTCCTCCCGCTGCTGCTGACCCTGTGCCTCCGGGGCCCCCTGCAGGCACCACTCTCTCCCTGTCTCCGGCAGGCAGCAGTCTCTCTCTCTCCCTCTCTCTCTCCACACTCCTGGCTCGCTCTGTGCTGGGTGGGGTGTGGCTGGGGGCGGAGTACCCTTCAGGGGGCAGGGCTTGTGCAGGGTGAGGGGTGGAATGGGAGGAGTGAGGGGAGGGGTGATGAAGGGATGAGGCGGCGGGAGGAGGGGGTGGGGGAGGAGCCGGAGGTGGGGGAGGGGCTGGGGCAGCAGGGGTTACAGTAGGAGGGGCATGGACAGGAAGTGAGGGAGGCAGCAAAGACGAAGCAGGCGGGGCAGAGAGAGGCTGAGGGACAGAGTTTGGGTTCCTCGCTGCAGTTGCAAGGGCCTGTGGAGGTGGAGCTGTGGGTGGAGGTGTTCCATAAAGAGCGACCTCACTGGCAGGCGCTCCGCCTGCAGTCCCCGCCCCCAGCAGCAGGGAGTGCGAGTGTGTGTGTGAGTGTGTGTGAGAGAGGGGCAGGGCAGAGTCAGCTAGCGGCCCAGCCGGGTACACACGCTCCTCGCTCTTAAACTCAAACCCCGACTTCACCCGATCTCTGTGAGCCGCCACCGCGTGGGGGAACCCCACCCCTCCCAGTCCCGCCCCTGCCATCCCTCCCGGCCCTGGCCCCGCCCCCGGGTGGGTGGGGCCACCCTCCAGTCCACCCCCGTAGAGGAAGCCCAGAATAGCAGCGGCGGTGGCAGCGTCAGCGGGGAGGTGTGGCGGATGGCTGAGGGCAGGATTCTGGAACTGGGGCAGGAATAGGGAAGGGTGCATGTGGGGGTGAGGGTGGGCGTGCAGGTGGGCAGGTGCCCGGCTGGCAGCGCCCAGCGGAGACATGGCATGGGGACGGGCATACTCACTCAGCGTCCTCAACGCCGGCGTGTCAGGGCCCAAGTAGGGGCCACCAAGCCCGATACCCAGGGGCCCGTGGGGGCCCCCCACCACTGCAGAGCCCCCTGCCATGGAGGGCAGCAGGAACGAGTGGGGTATGGAGTGAGACAGGGGCGGGTGAAGAGGGTGTGAGGGGTGGAGGGCATGGGCGTGGGCAGTGTGGTGGGCCTGGTGGTGGACAGCAGGATGAGACGGGTTTCCACAGGAGGAAGAGGAGGAGGAAGGATCCAAGAGCAGCGAGGACGAAGGGGGGAAGAAGAGAGATGAGCCCTGACGTGGTCCTGCAACCCCCAGAGGTGCACCTGGGTTACACGCACTCTCTTTCTGCTCAGAGAGAGACCGTCAGAGAGAGAGACCGTCAGAGAGAAATTGGCAAATACCATCAGGGTGTCAGAGAGAGACCATCAGAAATAGTCAGAAAAAGAGAGAAAGACCGTCAGAGAGACCATCAGAGAGAGTGTCAGGGAAACACCATTAGAGAGCGTCAGAGAGAGAGACAGTCAGAGAGAGATCATCAGAAAATTGGAGAGAGACAATCAGAGAGAGAATGTCAGCATTAAATATATTAAATATTGATGTTCTATATTCCAATTACTTTGCTTTTGTGGTTTTAAGAAGTTCTCTGGGCACTTAATTTGCCCTTTAAAAAATAAATAGAAACATTTATTCAGGTTCATGATCCAGGTTCATGTTTTGACCTGCTGAATGTCACATGTATGGTAGCATGAGTGTCCACTGCAGCCCACCTGCAGGTGCCTCTCCAGCTCTCTCTCCCTCTCCCGCTCTCTCTCTCGCTCCCTCTCTTTCTCACGCAAGTCTCGTGCTCGCTGTTCCACTTCTCGGCGAGCTCTTTCGATCGCCTCGTTGCGCTTCTTCCACAGCTTAGAACCGTCTAGCGGAACAAAGAGGACATCTGTGCGCGCGCACGAGTTCCCACTGCCACGATCTAGAACCCTGTGGAACCTGAAACACACACACAAGAACTTACATTCTGTCTACGTTATCGTGCAAAACCATGTGGGCTTAAGAAAAACCTAGTGTAGGGGAGTAGAAGGGGGTGGAGCTTCATATAAACCTAGTGTAGGGGAGTAGAAGGGGGTGGGGCATCAGATAAACCTAGTGTAGGGGAGTAAAAGGGGTGGAGCTTCATATAAACCTAGTGTAGGGGAGTAGAAGGGGGTGGGGCATCAGATAAACCTAGTGTAGGGGAGT
>JAOYMR010000007.1:209631-224767 GCA_025802075.1 Tenebrosternarchus preto | reverse complement strand
TTCGAGCACACCCTGGGGAATGTAAGGGCACTCGACCGGGGTAATCCAGTATTGATTTGATTTCAATAATGATCTTGCCAAGCCCTGTAGAAAACAGAATTAGACCAAACCCTGGAAGGGGGAAACACAAGGAGTTTTTACACATCATCAGCACTACATGTTCTACATGTTTTAGTGGGTTTTTCCTAAATAACAGGAAGGGAGAAAACAGTTCTTTATGGTGCTGAATTGTGCTCTCCAAGTTTCTCCTCAAGCCCTGTTCTTTTGCTCTCACAGATCACAGGTACTGGTCCACTCTGAGTACCACACACACACAGAGTAATGAGGCTATACAGAACTATCATAGTTCAAAGCAAATACAGCGAACATAATCACGTACATACTTAAGTCTGCATTGTTTCAATATACAACATCTCACTACACACAAGGTATGTGCTTCTCACTAGAGCATACCTACTACTGCAACGCAAATGAACACAAACAAACACTAATGAACACTAACGAACACTAATCCTTCAATTTGGAACAATGGAAAAATATACATTTTCCAATTAGCCATTTAAGCATCATTTGATGTTGTTTGGTCATTCCAATGTTGACTGATTTTGTTCATCTGTGATTTATGTAATTGTTACTGTGTGTGGTGTTCCTTTCTGAAGGTGTTACTGTTACCTGTGGAATTACTTTCAACAAGGGTTATTATTTACCACATGTAAACCCACCTCATACAGAATATCTACAGAGCTGTTAGTCACATAACTAGAGTTAGTCACATGACTAGGGTTAGTCACAGTGATGCAGCTAGTATACTGAAATTAGGACCTTCAAATCTACAGACATGTAAACCCTGTAAACCCAATCAAAATAAAATGAATATTGGATCAAATTTGGACCATATGAATCAGAATATGGTCAAACTGGTAGATCAGTGCTGAGACACAGTCCAGTCCAGGAACTTACAGAAGTTAGTAAACGTAGTAAACGTCCACTTTACAAAAAGTAAAAAAAAAAAACAGCAATAAAACAGCTGCCTCCCTACACATCCCTGAACAGCTGCCTCTCTACACATACCTAAACATCCCCGAACAGCTGCCTCTCTACACATACCTAAACGTCCCTGAACAGCTGCCTCTTTACACATACTAAACATCCCTGAACAGCTGCCTCTTTACACATACTAAACATCCCTGGACAGATGCCTCTCTACACATACTAAACATCCCTGGACAGCTGCTTCTCTACACATACCTAAACATCCCGGAACAGCTGCCTCCCTACACATCCCTGAACAGCTGCCTCTCTACAGTGCCTACATCACAGTCTGAGAGACATCAGGGTGACCTACAGGCTCCTCCCTTCTTTACTCCATCCCACCAACCACAGAACAGTGAGAGAGGGCGTGGCACTGGAGGATTTACATTAATCCACCTTTACAGAAGAGAATGAGAAAGACAGAGAGAGATGGAGAAAAAGAGATGGAGAGAGCATTATTATTGTTATCCATGAACAAGTTTATAAGACACACCAAACGCAGCAGTACAGTGTACAAATACACACCAGTCCCTTTCCACCCACACACTTCCAGCACAGCAACCCCACCAAATCACACACACACACACACACACACGTTCTTCATGCGAAGTGAATGAGACTATATATAGAAAATGAACAGACAGATGTTTGATGGAGTATATTTAGTGAGGCTTTTATGGAAAAGCATGTATTTTTACACCTAGTCAAGTGTGTTTCTGACAGCAGCACTAATGATGTACACGTCAGATCTGTTCCACCTGTGTACAGTGCAGGAAGCGCACACACACATACACACACACACACTGCTGTTTACGCATAAATGGCCGCATCCAGGAACTAACGGCCTTACATCACTACCTGATGTGTAGATCACCACTGTCCATCCAGATGTGCTCTCAACCCACTAATATTTCACAGAATATGCAAACACACACACACACACAAACATCCTAGTGAACATGCCATAAATATCATATCAGACATATTTGTGGACCAATTACCGTGTAGACAAGGTAATATATCCCAGTGACACACAATACTGGCTGCCCGCGCGCTGTCTACAGGTGAGCCTTCGTTCATCAGGCGTCCGTTGCCAGCATCTTGGCTAGGATCCACGCGCGCGCGCACACACACTCACACACACATACACACGCACAGCTCTGTCTAAAATACGCGCAAACGCACGCACGCACGCGATTTTGTATTCTTTTGTATACATGTTCTGAATACAAGCATGCAGTCGAACTAAACTCCCGAACGTGACCCTCGCGCTTCCTTTCGCCAGTTGCTCTCGCGCAAGGCAACAACACTCCTTTTTCTCCCATTCCTCTCGTGCTCGGTGTTACTGATACGCAGCGCAGAGGCGAGGCTACTGTACTAACAGGACGACCTCTGGATTACAGCGCGCACACAATGCGCTGGATATGTGCGACTGCATATGTAATACTCGCAAGACGTAGAGACTCTTACGCAGTTTGGCGTAGCCCCGTTGTAATCTTGTCTCCACATATGAAGAAGAATTCAGAGTAGAATGGCGAATGGCGTTCTGTGCAAGCAGTCGGAATCGCATTACTCTCCGGAGTCTTATGTGGTAACACACGTTAGCTTCAAACTATGGTCTTAACAAAACATGATCGCTAACACAAAGACCAGTCCGAGATCAGGAAGATCGATTCGACCACGGCCAAGAACAGCCACTAAAATGTTAGCATCCATTTTCTCTTCTCCTTACCTATGCTGTCCAGCGATGCGTGTCTCTTTCTTTATCCCCTGCTGCCGTGTGTAGCCGTACTGTACGTTGACCTACACACACGCTGAACCGCACACACGTACTCGGCACACAGACAAGGAGCCCATTACAGCAGCTTTGCAAATAACGCAGATATTTTCGCAGCTCTGCTCACGCTACCCGCGAACTCAGTGCAGAAAACGGGGTGCCGCTGAACACTGTACAAATTGATGCGTACGTTGGCTTCCTCCCCACCCCCTCCCTTTCTCCACCTCTCCCTTTCCCTCTCCTCTGTCAAGACGACTTGCACTCTTTTTTTGCGGTGGGCACGGACAAAAATTCCACGGAGGGGAGCGCGCGCGAGGGATGCACGTCGACTCGGCAGGCCAGAGAGAAGGGGCGTGATTTGCATATTCTTAAGGAAAAAGAAAGAAAATTAAGACAAGACAAACAGAGGCACAGAACAAGAGCAGTGTGTGAGTGTGTGTTGGGGGAAACTGACTGTAGTGAAAAATACTTCGGTTTTGTTAAGCTATTGTTGAAAGACTAAAACTTAAATATTTTCAACAGAAAGCGGTGCACTGGTGTAATCAGTCGCTACCACACAGAGTCAAGTGGGCTCCCTATCTCTTCTCTCTCTACACACACACAAACATATATATCTATGTGTGTGTGTTATTCACAAAATGTGAAATAAATAAGCACACTCGTTCTAACTCAGCCTAGTTATAATCAGTTTGTTTTCGGTTGCCATACTTTAACCACGCTTAGAACCGGCGGGTAGTCCGGCATAGCTATGTCGTTATATAAACATCATTTGAGTATTTCAATTCGACTCTTTATTAACCTTTATACATTTATTTTTAAGTGAATGAATCTTTAACGTTTCGGGTGCATTAGTCACGGTTCTAATTTCAGTTTAAACACTGTAACGGTGTGACCAGCCAAGCGATTCCCCTCTTCCCCTCTCCCTCTCCCCCCCTCTCTCTCTCTCTCTCGCTTTCTTGCAGTTTTCCCCTTTCGTAATAGACTTCTGTCCCGTCTTCCATTGTGTTGTAACCATAGTAACCAGCGAAAGAAGTGCGCGTGCGTTATCACGTACGTCTGTGCCCTGACTGCTGGCGCTCCAACTACCGACTGAAGCGGTTGAGCTTCGCGTGCATTCTCTATTTCAATATGGAGCGTTTGCCCGCTCCGTGTGAGCCTTGTATTGCTGTACTCCTGATGACTGGATGTCCTTACCCGTATAGAACAATGGCAGAAAAAAAGAGTCGTGATGCCCCTCGTGCTAGCCCATACAAGTTTACATATTTTACATATACAAAACAATGACACATACATATGCTTGAATGTTTACATAATTGTGTAGATCTGGACCAAGGCAAAAATGTGTGTAAATAAGTTCCTATACATAAAATGTTGTCACTCAGTACATTTGAAATGAATTCCATCTTCTTCTTGTACACATCTTACACCCTTTCAGCTTCTAGCACAGCACGACTCCACCACCCCCTAAGAGACGGGGAAGACGTGCCTCAAGCCTCGTCTGTAGCAACACCCAGATGGTGGAGTGAACTCCCACTACCTGTCTAAGTCTCCTCCAGTCTTCAAACATAGAGACCCACCTGTTCTAGCAGCAGCTGGACGGTCTACAGTCACTTCTCATGAATAATCACTATTCCTTCACTTACTTCTCTAAGTAAGCAAAACTACTGTATGTGCTTCCTTTGTCTGGTTCCCCTGTGACAGAGTTCTGGCTTAATGCAGCTCTTACTAAAGGATTTCCTCCATGGAAACGACTGTAAGTTGGTCTGGACAAGAATTCCTGATAAATGCTGTAAATGTAAATATGTGCTACATTTTATCAGACCAAAACAGCAATTCTGATCACGACTGAATCCATGCTGAGAGCAGGGGCTTCAGATTATTGAAGATTCTAAATATTAATTATAGAGTATTCCTCATGGATCATCAGTCATTATAATAGAGTACTCCGTACTGATCCTCAGTCATGATAGTAGAGTATTCCTCACTGATCCTCAGTCGTTATAATAGAGTATAGAGTATTCCTCACTGATCCTCAGTCATAATAGAGTATTCCTCCCACAGTCCAAAAATATGGAGGTCAGATGAATTGGTTACTCTAAATTGTCCTTGTCTGTATCTGTGTGTGCCCGATGTGCTCCCCTGGATGGGGGGACCCCCTCCTGTGACCCTGATTGGATTAAGAGGTTCGAATAATGACTGTGGTTTGAAAAAGTTAAACTGTAGTTTAAGGGTGGAATTCTTTTTCTTTGAATAGATGCTCCTGTAAAAGATGAAGGATGAAGAGCATTCAGAGAGAGAAGGAATACTGTGGTCATGTGATGGGCTGTTGCTGTAGGAACCAGCAACAGAACCTGACAACGGGGGGCGGGGCGTCTACTTAAAATCCCCAAACAGGACTGTCTGCTTTACTACAGGAAGATCCCCACAGAACCATGGGGTCGGACAGCGGTGCTGACCAGTTTGTTTGCTGTAAATGACCTGTGTTGGCTGTGGAAAGGAGTAACTTATGTCATAATGTACATTTATTTGTGTAGTAAGCTTTAGTTCCAGTCTTATTTTGAAACTAGAGAGCACATCAAGAACATGTGATTCCTTAGAATAAGGGTTAGGGTAACCTTACACCCTACACCACTGACCCCTGACCCTAGATCCCAGTCCAGCCTGACCCGAGAGCACAGGGCTGTGAAGCAAGATGGATTTAAGATCTCTTCTCCAAACACACACAGCAAGTCGACAGTGTACAGATCACCATGAATGTTTGATGAGTCTGTTGAAACACTGGCTAATTAAAGTTGAGAAGAGCTACAAAAACAAAGCTTTTATTATAATTTTTTATTACAAAAGGTTTTTTTTATCATCAGGAAACACCAGAATACCTACAGGTCTGCCACTCTGCATCTTCTCATAACTTAGAAAGATTCAGGACATTGATTTGCATATGTTCTGATAATTTGCATATGTTCTGATAATTGGTAAACAAGCATTTTTTACATAAATTAATATGCATGATTTGGCAGAGCAATTGGCGGACACAATTTCTACACTATTGGCTTCTATGGAATGAAAACAACCAATTAACCAGAGCAAACAATCAAACAAACACCTGGGGTAGAGCACCTCAGAGAGAGAGAGAGAGAGAGCGAGAGCGAGCGAGAGAAAGAGCGAGAGTGCGTGGAGTTATCAAGGCAATCAGCACTATGTACAAGTCTAAGAATAGCTAACCCTAACCGTTGATTTTTTTCCTTCTAAGAGCAGCCCCTCCAACTGAAATGGTATTTTACTCCTCTTTGGCTAAGTGCTAAACAGCTCATAAACAAGTATGAGGCAGCGCGTGTTCCTGCAGCACTGAACAGCATGTTCCACAGGTTCACATCTTTCAAACACTGCTAAGCAAAACCCAGGAGAACAAACACAGCAGCCAGATAAACGTGTGCATGAGACGAACACCAAGAGAGGAGCATCACTCGGACTGATCATCTGCTTGGCGTGACCATATACACAAACTTGAAAATGGGACTGTGGTTTAGTGAGTGATGGACAAATGGGACTGTGGTTTAGTGAGTGATGGACAAATGGGACTGTGGTTTAGTGAGTGATGGACAAATGGGACTGTGGTTTAGTGAGTGATGGACAAAACTGTGTGGCTCCTACACCACTGAACTGAACTCCTGCTGAAATAATACAAACTGCTAAATAGATTGTTGGCCATTAATAACAAGACAATTACCTAACAAGACTTTATTTTATTTGTTAATTAGGTTAACTAGAGAACAGTATACAATTCAATCCACATATTACCATAGTATCAACAACACAGAGTGTGTATTTGTGTGTGTGTTGGACTTGTGTATTGTGTGTAGTGTATTGTGCATGTGTGTGTAGTGTATTGTGCATGTGTGTGTGTGTTGGACTCTGTAGTGTATTGTTACACATTTACATATTTAAATGTTGGAAGCATGGGAATGACTTTCTACTAAAAACTGTAAGATTGTGTTGAATCGTGTGTGCTTTTCAGCATGCGTGTATGCGTGCTAGTATGCACGTGTGTGTGTGTGTGTGCATGCATGTGTGTATGTGCATGTTTGTGCAAGTGTGTATGAGTGTGTATGTGCGTGTGTGTGGAATGTCCACTGATGCATATATGCTTTCAGGTCTTAGACTGAAGGCTGGGGTGTGTGTGTGTGTGTGTGTGTGTGTGTGTGTGTGTACTGGGTACTGAGCCCTGGCATGAGGTTTAGCATATGAACATTTTAGTCCTGTACAGTCTCAGTCCTGCATACTGGCACTTCCTCTCTCTCACTCTCTCTCTCTCTCACACACACACACTCACAAACACTCACAAACACACACACTCACAAACACACGCACGCAGAGCAGGGCAATGTCTGGCTCATACAGAAGTTCAGTCCAGGCCTCCTAAATGCTCCTCCTCACATCTGCAGGTCTACGGCTGGTCCTGAAGAGCCCGCTCACCTGTGGACACACAACCGCTCAGAACCAACACCTGAATCTGCTACAGTGACACAGGTGCACGACACACCACTCAGCAGTTATGACTGAGAGCGTGGTGGGTGGAGTGAGGCCTCATGAATCATAACGAGGGCATGGTGGGTGAAGTGAGGCCTCACCAGTCATAACGAGGGCGTGGTGGGTGTCGTGGCGACTCGTGACGGGGTGCTGGGGAGGCGGAGCTCGGGGGTGCGGTCAGAGCCAGCTGCGTCCCCGCCCTGCGGTCCCGCCCATATTCAAGCCCACGAACACCAGGGGGCCCATATCGCCCCAACTCTCTCCTCCATTCTTCATCAAAGGCTGCTGCCTCATCTGAAAGAAAGAGAAGAGTTTAGAGGACAACCCAGTGAACAGGTATGAGCAGGTATGTATCAAGGCTGTGCTGCTGTAGGACGAACAAACTTCCACTCACTTTCCTCCAGGTTGATAAAGTCCTGCCGGTCCTCTCTGTCCCCTGTGCGGCGGTTTCTTGAACGTTCCATCACGTGGGCTCTGTCTCCAATATGGTGGCCAATGGACATCCGCTCCATACCGCTCTCACTGTCCCGCATAGACTGACGAGTCTCTCTGATCTTTGATCACACACACACACACACACACGCACACACACACACAGATGATCCGTTTTACATGTATGCACCTATATGCATTTGCGTACATCTCACTTTTCTAGCTGCAGTTTGTCTCACCCTCCAGCTGAGAGGTGTGTGTGTGCACATGTCTTACCCCTCCAGGAGCAGTGCGCACTTCGCTCGTCTGTTGGAAGACTTTGGGGGCCCCAGCATCCATGGAGGAGTACGATATGATGGTGGAGGAGGAGAAGGTCTGGCAGCTGGGAGACCCAGACATCCTCTCCTGCACCAGAACACAGCGCCAAACGTTCAGCTGAACACGCGTGTATTTGCATCCAAGCAAGCAAACACACACACGCACACGCACACACACACACACACACACACACCCGGACGACCCAGTCCTGTCGGAACGAACACACACACGCACAACAGGACAACCCAGTCCTACCGGAACACACACACATACAACACCAGAACCAACAGCAGCAGCAGCCCAAGTTACACCAACCCAAAATCAGTAAGGAATGAAGCGTGTGTGTGTACCCACCTAGTCAGAGTGAACCAGCAGTAATAATTAATAATGGCAGAGCTCTCTTAGTACAGCTAAAAACACACTGCACCAGCTGGGTTAGGATTACCCTTAAATTTTGCACTTACTAAATTATGCCAATCCTAACTTTACCAGCAGGATTAGTCTTACACATAATCCTCAGTATGCCAGCTCTTATCAAAATGATGTATACCAACTCAATTCTGGATAACCACTGTTAAACTTATTGACTGAATTAGGCCTGATTATTGGTCTTAAATCTCCATGGTGAATAAGAGTGAACAGAATACAAGCAGGCATTTTCATTCCAAACCTGCAGTGATTTGTTGAAGCATACTGATTAAGAGCACTCTCCCATGACAAGACAGCACAAAGGCACATATTTAAATATTTTGCATTCGGTTGAGGAGTATATCCGACAATAACTGTGGGTGGAAATAACAAGGGAAAATTGGTATCAAAGAGATTTTGCACTCCAGTAATTTATCATCAACTAAACTAATTTGATTTCATCAGTTTAACTTTTAGTTCAATTGTATAATCATATAAAACAAATAACGTATCCATGAAAAACAGTTCTCATTAACAAATAAAAAAATATATCCTATAGTCACAATCAACAAAGTGCTCAAACTGCATCATGTTCATTAAAGCTGCACTATGTAAGTTTGGGGAACTGGCGACCTCTCTGGTGGAAATGTGCAACTGAATGAAACATGCAGAGGAGCATTTTATAATGCGGGTTGTTCCATTCACCCAAACGGATATATCTAATTACAGCAAGAACACCCATGTTGTTCTCAACGAGAATCTGATCAGGAATCAGTGATAAATAACTTCTGATAAGTGAATTATTTGCTGCTGCAATTTGATCCTTAAATGTTGGATTTGCATTTGAGACCTTTCCTGTGCAGTTATGCATGAAAACGTTAATTATAAGAGTGGAGTCAGTCTGATTTTGTACCCGTTTATATAGGTTGCAGTTGTCAGTATTATGAGCAGTTCAGTAAGTAGCTACTGAAGGTACCGTTTGAACTGAATGGTTCGAAATGAACCATTTTGGCTGGGTGACCACTGCTTTGACACTGAATCCTACCTGACCCCTTGACTCAGTAATGCAACTTTAAATTTTAACAAACAAGCCTTACACAGTGTAGTTGTAATGTGGAAAGGCATGACTTGCACCAGAAAGATCCTCATGAATCTCAGTCACATACTGCGAGGGAGTGAATGTAAACACAGCCCACAATGTGAGGTGCGCATTTTAAATCCTTAAATAACAAATGATATACAAATGCTGTTGCAGCATGACAATAGTGATGGGAACCGTTCATTCAATTAGAACAATTTAAAAAGGGCAAAGAAGAAGAATGAAAAGGGTGAGCCTTGATATGTGCTAATAATCATCTGCTAGAAATCACCATGTGATCATATTTTAAAATGTACCAGTAATCTATGTAGTGCTTTCCTCCCTCTCACTTTAACAGAATACTCTTACCTTTCTTTGCATCCTGACAACATAACTGTTACCCCTGTTGTTACTACCCAGTCCTGAGTGGAGAGCGCCACCCCCTTACCCAGTCCTGAGTGGAGAGCGCCGCCCCCTTACCCAGTCCTGAGTGGAGAGCGCCGCCCCCCTACCCAGTCCTGAGTGGAGAGCGCCGCCCCCTTACCCAGTCCTGAGTGGAGAGCGCCGCCCCCTTACCCAGTCCTGAGTGGAGAGCGCCCCCCTACCCCTATGAGTTTCCAGCTGTGTTCAGCACTCACCATATTCCCCATCATCCCATTCATCATGTCATACATGTCCATGAAACCGCCGCCCTGTAACACACAACCAGCAGTTATCACCACACCCTCCCCAAACTACCACTCCCCTACACCCTCCCCAAACTACCCCCCACACCCCCAAACTACCACCTCCCCCCTCCCACTTTAATACTCCATTATGAATGTTACAATAAAAATGTAAAAAATGAACATACCATTCCCATCATGCCAAAGGGGGCCAAGGCTCCAGCCTGTGGCTACACACACACACACACACACACAGTGAGAAGTCTGAGTAAATGATCAGTGTTCTGCTGAATCTTTGTTTCATTTACACTTGTTGTTGTAACGTCATCTCTTACTTGAAAATGGATGTTTTCCCATGTATTGTCTCCCCTTCACACTTGGATAGTTTAAACCTTCTACTACAGTAGAACTCCTTTACACTCCTATACTGGCCTGGTGTGGGCGTGTATACAGGTGGACCACCTGAGCGTAGAGTGCACACCTACCTGTAAGTGTGTTCGAGGTGACTGGATCTGAGGGTTCAGGAGAAACGGCTCAAACCCAAAGGGTCCAAACAAACTCCTCATCTGGCGTCTGTGAGCTGCAAAAGGGTCCCTGGGAAGACATTGATGAGTTGACTATGACCATTTACTCAGAGCTGAACTACTACACACAGAACAGTACAGTTACAGAACAGCATACTTTAATCATCACCGTGGACCGAAAGGCTGCACACACTCAACCAGCATTCTTCCCCCAACGCACCACTTCTTACAGTATCAACGGGAGAACAAGACAGGTGAAGCCAGGTTGAGCGCAACTCCGCAGCTGGAAGGAAACTACACCAGAAACTCGAGAGACAGAAAGAAGTCCTGTATACTCACATCATGTATGGACTGTCATCGACGTCATCCAAATACCGGAACATTCTGCGTTCTTTGCCGAGTTCGAAATTGCGTAACTATTTAACGAACTTAGTCGCGGACGTGTAACAAAAAAACCGGGCCGCTGCAGTTTGGTCAACCAATCACGAAGCTCTGTTCACCCGATACAAACGAATCCCTGTAGTAGGGTTATACGATACGGTCCGGTAATCTTATTTGTATTATCCAATCACGAATATTCTACGATCACCTAGAAAGATACAGAAACCACAATGCCAAACTGGCTCGGTTTGTACGTACATTTATAAGTGTTGTCACTGAATACAATACTCACGTCGCGTGCTAATAATAAACAAACAGCTAACCCAGCATTGCTAGCTAGCTAGCTAAAGGCGCCCGAGCTAGTTAGGTTAGCTAGCTAAGATAGCTTTATTGTCACCATGAAAAAAATAAATAATCTCGCCTTGTAGTAATTAGCTAGCTACAGCTGAATCAAAAAAGTAGTAAAACCGGCAATCGTAAGCAG
Source organism: Tenebrosternarchus preto (assembly GCA_025802075.1). NCBI lineage: Eukaryota > Metazoa > Chordata > Actinopteri > Gymnotiformes > Apteronotidae > Tenebrosternarchus > Tenebrosternarchus preto. The sequence goes on along the minus strand of JAOYMR010000007.1, from coordinate 213,141 downwards.
GTTGCGGACAGCTCTTCCCTCTTTAAAGATACACTCTTTTATATGTGCTCTTGAAAACCAAAGTCAGTGTGACAAAGGAAACCAAAACAGTAGCCAATGACGTTAGCAAGCTAGCTTGTCAAAATAATTTCAAACCACAAAGACGACGCGGAAAGTGGATACCTATTCGTCAGCTCAACACGTAGTTAGCAAATGAAGACGAATAATCGAAACAACAGTTGTTTTAAAATGCGAATACGGTACAAACCAGGCCACAACGTCAAAGTAAATGAAAGATAGGAGGAGGGGTTGCTTGAGTAGGGACGCTGTGAATCAAGAAGCCACAAAGAGTGGTTGCTCACATAAAAGTCCGCGCAGTAAATGCAATCAGATGTTTATTTATTTTTCCAGATTCATATAAAGAGATTATCCGAGTTTCACACTTTTACGAAATGTCCAGAAAACTATAGAAGAGGCAAAGTTATGGCCAGTGGCTCTAGGTTATTCAAAGAAGTAGCTCTCCTCCTAACCATGCTGAAAAATACAAAATTAATCTCTGTACACCTGAAAATAAGGTCAGTTAGGCACATTTAAAAATAACATAGGTCTACATGCAAAAACATATAATATAAATAATAATAATAGCAGTAAAATTAAAATAATGCTTATTCTACATTATCTCTTAAATGTATTCTCCATATGTTTTTAGACTAAAAAATGAAAGCAGACAAAACAGGAATACCAATCATTTTATAGAATCACTTATACTTGTGTTATTCATCATGATTCATTTATCATGACAGCATAGTTTATAAATTATACATTTTAAAACAGATTACAGTTATTAGATATTAGACTATCACAATATCATCACAATATTAGACTATATAGACAAAAAGTATTGGGACATAATATTAGATTATATAGATAAAAGTATTGGAACTCAATATTAGACTATATAGAAAAAAGCATTGGGACACAGCTCTCAATTGTTGAGTTCAGCTGTTTCAATCGGTCTCACGGCCTCAAGTGTGTTCCTTTATGATTGTAAAGCGGCCTTGGGTTTTTATGAAAGGCGCTATATAAATGTCACTTATTATTATTATTATTATTATTATTATTATTATTGTGTAAAAATCAAGCACCGACTCATGCATTCTGGATTTATAGACATTTGTGAAAGAACGGGTTGTTCTAAAGAACTCAATGAATTCTAGTGTGGCACTATAATACAATGTCACCATTGCAATAAGTCAGTTTATGAAATTTCTTCCCTCCTAGATATTCCGTGATCAACTGTGAGTGGTGTTATTGAACAGCGGAATCATTTAGGAACCACAGCAACAAAAAAGTTCCAGACCACATACAGTTCCAGAGCAGAGTCATCGAGTACTGAGGCACGTAGTATGTAAAAGTCTCCAACGCTTTGCTAGAGCTCACATTTATATGCATCTAACTTTGTGGGAACAGTCTGTGGAAGGAACTAGATCAGAGAATTGTGAGCCAGACCCTCTCACCCACCATCAGTGTCTGACCTCACAAATGCTCTTCTGGACTCCATGTCAATTGCTTTGGATTTAGAATGGAATGTCTCAAACGTTTGTAGGTGTAAAGTGTAGGTGTCCCGAAGATCCAAGTAGGTCCAAGAAGTCAGCACTTTTATTTTGAATTTTTAAAAACTTTTATCAAAACGTTTCATTGTTAGCTTCACATTCCTGGAAGGTTAAAAATGGTTATATTTTACTTAAAATATTTGGTTATGCCATTTTTATTTCCAAGTTACATCAAGTTTCTAAGAGGTATTTTGTGAATTTAGTCAAGTCTCCAGTATAGACTTTGTCACAGTAAGACAAGAGTCCGAGATTACTTTTGTGCGCTAATTGGTTGCAAAAATGGGGACTGACTTTACAAACACAGGATGGGACGTTTTGCTCGAGTTTTACGTCACACGTGTCCACGCCTCCTTCTGTCTGTGTTGGTGAGTGTAAATCCGGACGTAACCAACGCCTAGTCGCCGGAGAACAACAGTAAGTATTTTTCAGTACATTTATTGTAATATACGTTTTGCTTTTTCTTTCAACAGTTTTGGATTCCAATATAATATTATTTTGTATTTTTAGTTTCACTGTTTCCGTGACTTTGTCGTACTGAAACATTGCCTTTTAAACGCGTGTAAACGGCTTTCTGCTAGCTAAGGTTAGCTATCATCTTGGACTAGCCCAAATTAGATTTAGGTTAGCTAACTCTAGCTAGTTAGCTAAGTTACCTGACGGAAGATGCTCTGGTTGGTTTTTGCTACTTTTAGAATAACTCTTGGAAGAAAACGAAAATATTTACAGAGACGTTTCCTTTGTGTTATGCAATGTCTGTTTTCGGTGTACATTTGAGGTTGCTCGCACACTACTTGAGACTCAAATGGTTGTTTTAAGACACAGGTGAAAGATCGCTGCAGTTTCTGTAGAAACGTGTCTTGTTTGGTGTTATTGAAATGCTTGACAGACAGGGTAAGAACCATATATCTCTCGAAGTTACGCCGTTTGACTTGTTGGCTACTAACTTGGAGCCTATCTGGCCCATCGAAACGATCTTATCAGTAGGGGGAAATGACTAATAAAGTTGACAGATTTAAGATGTTCAGATGAGGAACACAGCCTCCCTGCATCTCAATCACGATCGCACGCGTCGTCTGGGTCGTCTACGCGTCTACACCAGAGATGTGCATGATCCTTTTGAAGTTGCGGAAGTTGGTTACCAAGCGGCGTTTTACTCTCGGTTGTTTTGCCTGCGATGTTTAAGAACCATTCTCCGCCTCACTCTAACCCAGCCCCATCTAGACCGCCTGTACATGTACAATAACGCCTCATCCCGACCTCCCGTAGATGTACAATAACGCACCAGGCAGACCTCCAGTACATTTACAATAATCTAACGGCATTGTGACTGATCTTTTCTCAAAATATTGTGCGTCTCCTTCCTGCTTTTTCCACTACAGATGCAGACGATTAAGTGTGTGGTGGTCGGTGACGGAGCTGTTGGGAAAACCTGTCTTCTCATCTCTTACACGACAAACAAATTTCCTTCTGAATATGTACCCACGGTAAATGACTGGGTTATACACACCACCAGAAAACATTCACTGAACATATAGACCTTCCACCATTGATGTTTAATGAACATGTAGACCTTCCTGTTTAATGTTAGAAATCCCTAAGTCTGGAGTTATTTGCAGTGTAAGACAGAAGTTGGGCAGTTCATCTTTTTAAGATGATTTTTTGTGATAATTAATATTTATCCAAAGCTGTAGAATCTAACTTAACCTGAATAGGGAACCACTGGCTTTGAAATACTGATATAATACGAAAATATATTTGTGCTTTGCAGGTATTTGATAATTATGCTGTTACTGTTATGATTGGAGGGGAACCTTACACACTGGGGCTTTTTGACACTGCTGGTAAGCTGTGTGTGTGTGTGTGTGTGTGTGTGTGTGTGTGTGTGTGTGTGTGTGTGTGTGTGTGTGTGTGTGTGTGT
>JAOYMR010000007.1:197909-209531 GCA_025802075.1 Tenebrosternarchus preto | reverse complement strand
TGATTTTTGGTGGGGACACTCACACACTGTGGGTTTTTTAGCCTGGTGGTTAGCTGTGTGTGTGTGTGTGTGTGTGTGTGTGTGTGTGTGTGTGTGTGTGTGTGTGTGTGTGTGTGTGTGTGTTGCGTCATGCCATTCTGCTGGAGAGCTCTGGAGGTTGGGGACACCCAGCAGATGCATTTGACTGTACTGAATCCCTGGGATTAGGGTAATGCTCATGCTGATCTCTCTGTTTTTTAAGGTCAGGAGGACTACGACAGACTTCGGCCTCTCAGCTACCCACAGACCGATGTCTTCCTGGTCTGCTTTTCTGTTGTATCGCCCTCCTCCTTTGAAAATGTCAAAGAGAAGGTCAGTTTCCTTCCCTTGGTCTTCCATTCTTCTCCCACAGTGGGGTGTTGCTCCAGACCAGCAGGGGCGCCAGTGTACATCTGTTAATATTAATATTATATATTTAAAGTATTTTAGTCTGTTAGTCGACCATGTAGTCGTTGCAGCACCGATACGTTAGTTGACCGAACTGCCCAAAGCTGCAGAAACAGTGAACGTTTATACATTTACGGAGGAAACATTTACATTTATGGTATACATCGAAGTTCTGCAGTAGCTCATTTACCATTTGAGTTACTACATAAACATGGTAACAAATATTTTCTAGTATTATTATTACTGTACTAAACCAATTTAGCAAAGTAGGAAGCTTCAAATGTCCCATGAAAATGTGTGTGGGTGAGTGTGAGATGGCTAGAGCACAAAGCAAGGAAAAGCAGACACATTGACTACATCTAAATATAAACAGAATGAGCAAAGATCAGTATTGGATGGTTGTACTAAAGAGAAGGGTTAGGGTTTAATTAAACACAAGTGCCCCTGGGTCTGCTCTACAGCGCCATCTTGCTGGCAGAGTCTGCTAGCTCAGAGAAACACAGTTAACTTATTATACATGTGGAACTGAAAAAGCCAAGCACGTCAGTGAAGGTTATTGATCCTCATTCTTTACTCTTTAATACCCCAGAAAGAAATGACGAACTTGCTTGGTTTAAAATACTAAGGACAGTTGTAATTCCACTGATAAATGTTTGACATATGTGACTAATTTAAAGTTACAGCTATTATACTCAACAATAAATGTGAGGGAATGTCTCTCAGAGCTTATCTATGAGAGTCTATCAGAGTGTTGTATATCAGTCACCCTAACCCTGGTGTTATCTATCAATCACCCTAACCCTGGTGTTATCTATCAATCACCCTAACCCTGGTGTTTCTTGTTATTTTTCCTCATCTCTCTCAAGAAAAAGAAATGTGTTGAAATTGTCTCTGGTAATTAGTAGTACATCACTGATGTGGATAGAAATTAAAATGGAGAATTCTGGAGTCATGTGTAAGTCATTCTTCTGGAGTTTTCAATCAGGGTTTCTGTTGTCCCACAGTGGGTGCCAGAGGTCTCCCACCACTGCCCACGCACTCCGTTCCTGCTGGTGGGCACCCAGGTGGATCTGAGAGATGACAGCAACACTGTGGAAAAACTGGCCAAGAACAAACAGCGCCCCTTATCACCAGAGAGCGGAGAAAAGCTGGCCAGAGACCTCCGTGCTGTCAAATATGTGGAGTGTTCAGCCCTGACCCAGGTAGGGGGATGTCACGTGCTGCTGGGTGCTTACATCATCACGTGTGGTGTGTGTGTGGTCTCTGGTGATTTTCACTCCAGCGTAGTGAGGTACACACGTTTTGTCGCACAATAACACCATCTTGCAAAACCAGCCAGTGACTTTTGTGTGCAAGGAGTGGCAGGGTGGGGTTGAAGGTTAAGGGTGGGGTAAACGTCTTGCAGGTGTGCATTTGATTGAGATGTAAAGTGTAAATCTTGGTTGGAGCACATGCGTGAGCTAAACCTCACATTCAACTTTAGTAAACAAAACACTTTTTTCCCCTCAGTTTTTACATGGGGTCTGAGATTTTAATACACTCTCTCTCTCTCTCTCTCTCCCCCTCCTTCCCTGTCCCTCTCCCCCTCTCTCCTTCCAGAGAGGGCTAAAGAATGTGTTTGATGAGGCCATACTGGCAGCCCTCGAGCCTCCAGAGACCAAGCCGAAGAAGCGCTGCACTCTGCTGTAGAGGAGGAGCCTGGGTGTGGGCGGAGCAAGGATCTGGCGGGGGGCGGGCACAGGGGCAGGGTTAGATGGCACACTGGGAGAGCTTAACAAACATGGCGGTGGCACCAGAGACGGGTGCCTCCTGCCTTTATTCATCACAGACCGAAGGGAGCTTCCTAATGGTGGACCCTGCTGTGTTAATTCAACAACATCATGAGACTGTCTAACTCATGCATTCAGATTTATTCATTTCGGTTCATGTCAGAATAAACGCCATTTTGGTGAAAGGTGACCTCTGCAAATAATCTTTGCGTACTAATATTTGGGAGGTCAGGACACACCCAGCTTCCTTTGGGAGGTCAGGACACACCCAGCTTCCTTTCAGAGGTCAGGACACACCCAGCTTCCTTTGGGAACGGGGCAGTGGACCTCAGCGTTGGGTTAAACCTGTTGCTTTTTTTTTTGTTTGAGTGGAAGTGTTGAGGGTCCCCCCCTTCCCCCGTGCAGCAGAGCTAATGTGGGACCTCTGTTGCCACCTGCTGGCCACTGCCTGCAGCCATTCTGTGGCACTGCTGTCACCAATCCCCGGTTCATGCAGTACCAAAAACAGCCTGCAGGGTGCAGCAGTTCCTGAGTGAAGCCTTCAATATGATGTACTGTAATAAAGGTGTTATTTTTCTCCTTTTGAGTTTAATACATTTAGAGGTGATATACATTTGAAACCTTTTTCAGATTTTGGTTTCTTTTTAATAGACCTATTTTTTTTATTTGTTATTTACTGTTGTAACAGTTTGAAATGTGCTATTTTTAAATAACCGTTTAAAAAACTGTAGAAATTTAAACTGTGGCCTTAAAGCTTTACTTCAGCTCTGTGATGTTTGTGTTTCACTATATTTGTAATAAAAGTGATGCAACTCGAGTGAAAATTCTTTTATTAAAGCATAGTCATCACCATCAGTGGATAAATATCTGTGACTGGTTCTGCAATAGTCGTATTGGTTTATGTAGCTGGCACAGGTAATGGAAGAGCAGATGGATGGATGTGAGTTACACACAGATGGAGTGATGGAGGAGAAATAAATAAACGAGGGCCAGAGGGTGACACTGATGAGAATCTCTAAACACTGGCTGTCTGCAAAGTGCTCTAGTTACATACTAAAGTGCTCTAGATGCGTAGTACTATTACATACTAAAGTGCTCTAGATGTACAGCATTATTGTATACTGAAGTGCTCTAGATGTGTAGCACTATTGTATACTAAAGAGCTCTAGATGTGTAGCACTATTGCATATTAAAGTGCTCTAGGTGTGTAGCACTTGTATACTGAAGTGCTCTAGATGTGTAGCACTATTGTATACTAAAGAGCTCTAGATGTGTATTACTATTACATACTAAAGTGCTCTAGATGTGTAGCACTAGTGTATACTGAAGTGCTCTAGATGTGTAGCACTATTGTATACTAAAGAGCTCTAGATGTGTAGTACTTTTACATACTAAAGTGCTCTAGATGTATAGTACTATTGTATACTGAAGTGCTCTAGATGTGTAGCACTATTGTATACTAATGCACTGTAAGGATTTCTGCGTTAACTGGGTTAGCTTTAGCAGGTTTTGGGGGGATTGGACAGGGAAAAGCTCTCCAGCATAAAGGCTCCACTGTGTTCCTCACCCAACCTGGTTCCCTGCTGTCTGTTTTGCTCTTAGCTGTTTTTTTTTTTGTTATTGCAGTATGAACAAAGACTAATGAGCAACTCTGACAGAGAGACTCGTTTTGTGTTTGTATGTGTGAGAAAGACTGAGACTGTGTGTATGTGGGTGTGTGTGTGAGGAGGAGGGACAGAAACTGTGTGTGTGTGTGTAAATTGAGCTGGCCGTGGTGGGATGGTTCATCATCTCTCAAGGAGATGTGTTTACACTGGTGAAATTAGGTCAAATTAAGTTGCCAGATCTTTTAAAGCCATTTCTTTCTTTTTCCTGTCACAATTTCATCAAGGCTTGTTCCAAAATGTAGAGGTGAGGCTGTGCATGTAGATCTATGCCACCAGGTGGCAGTGCATCACAGCAGGTAAGAGCCTCTGCTGCAGTACAGACAACCACCGCCTCTCCAGGAGCACATGGAACACACATGACACTGCTGTGCATCAAAACCTGAACCCCATCTTAAGACTGAAGAGAGAAGCTCTGTGAATTATTTTACATGTATTAATCTAATTGGGGTGGAGTCTACTACATAGGTTAGTGCGGAAGATTTCTCACATGGCTTTTTAAGCAATTGTGTGTGTTTGTAAGCAAGTGAGTGAGGGCTATCTCTGTGTGTGTGTCTCTGTGCAGGTGTGTATAAGCACGGTGTTTGTGTGTGTGTGTGTGTGTGTGTGTGTGCGTGAGTCACTTTCTGCAGGTGTGTATGAGTATGGTGTGTGTGTGTGAAAGTCACTCTGCAGGTGTGTATGAGTATGGTGTGTGTGTGTGTGAGAGAGAGTCACTCTCTGCAGGTGTGTATGAGTACAGTGTTTGTGCACTGCTGGCATCGGACTGAGCAGCACCAGGAGAACTTGCAGGAACAGCGCTGGACCAGTTCAGCCCGGCCGACACGATAGCCACGCCCACAACACACCAGCTCACAGCCGTCCAGCGCCAGCCGTGACGTACCTGCCCAGGAAGAGGAGGAGCACAGAGAGGAGGGAGTAAGGTATGCTCTTCCTGTGTGTTGTGAGCACATGTGTGTGTGTGTGTGTGTACATGTGTCAGTATGAAAGTGTCAATATGTGTGTGTATATATGAGTGTGTGTGTGTGTGTGTGTGTGTGCGGTTGGACTCACCATTGCAGCGGCGGCCAGCTGTCCCTGGAATGCCATTTTCAGGGTCTATTTGGCAGAAGTCGGGGGAAGGGGCTAGATAGAGCAGGTGTCGTGCTGACGGGGGCTTCACCTGGGGGTCCTTGGGCAGGAGTGCAGCACGAGACCCAACCCGCGAGAGACGCACCTGGCAACACCAGACAGTGAGCAACCTCTGACCTCACCGTGCTTCCACCTGACCACCTGCACCTGCGCCTTCGTTGTTCTGAACGTTTAGTTTGAATGGCAAAATGGGTCCTTGGGTCATGAGGTCCTGGGGTCAGGGGGTCAGGGGGGTCAGTGCCTACCTCTGTGGCTCCATCGAAGTGCTCCTTCAGAACAACGCCGACTCTGCGAAATGGGGGCATGACCTTCCAACAGGTCCTGAGTTCACAGGATCCTGAAACACCATGACACTTACACTCCACCTGCATGTTGTGGAGGATCGCCTGGGGGGCACAGACAGGTGTGTGTGGGTGGGTGCATATATACAGTATACACACATTACAGTATATAAACACACTGTTCAGGGTTTATGCTGTATTTTTCAAAACATGTTTTGAAAACCTTTACAAAGAATTTTCCAAGAAATAGTTACATTAAATTTACAATATGATCAAGAAAAAAGTGCAACAAAACCTGCTCAGTTATCCAATAACACTAGAAGAACACAAACAGAAACGGAAATTCTTCAAATTAGAAAAGAGATCCTGATTGATCCAACTCCATCCTGATTGATCCAGCCAATCCTGAATGATCCAACTCCATTCTGATTGATTCAACCCCATCCTGATTGATCCAGCCTATCCTGAATGATCCAACTCAATCCTGATTGATTCAACCCCATCCTGAATGGTCCAACCTCATCCTGACTGATCCAACCCCATCCTGAAAGATCCAACTCCATCCTGACTGATACAACCCCATCCTGACTCATCCAACTCCATATTGACTGATCCAACCCCATCCTGATTGTTTCAACCCCATCCCGAATGATCCAACCCCATCCTGAATGGTCCAACCTCATCCTGACTGATCCAACCCCATCCTGAATGGTCCAACCTCATCCTGACTGATCCAACCCCATCCTGAAAGATCCAACCCCATCCTGTATGGTCCAACTCCATGCTAACTGATACAACCCCATCCTGATTGATTCAACCCTATCTTGATTGATTCAACCCCATCCTGACTGATCCAACTCCATCCTGAGATCCAGAGGGCAGTGCTCAGATGATTCAACCTCATCCTGAGTTCAGGCTGTTTTTCTGACATCTGTAGCCAGATCTTATAACCCCAGTTCATAATAGGGGAAAATTTAACTCTAACTGTGTCAGAGGGGTGTGTGTGTGTATGTGAGCAGTAATCTGGGATTAGTAGCATTTTAAATACAAGGATTTTGAAACGTCTTTAATGAACACAATGTCCTGAGTAAAAAACAGTTTGGATTCCTTCCAAATCACCGTTCAACTGATCACTTTTAAACAGTACACACTGTAATCAATAAACATGTAAATCACCCTACACACACTAATCAATAAACATGTAAATCAAACTACACACACTAATCAACAAACATGTAGGAAAAAAAACATGGGTCTATTTAAAAAAATTATTTCCATAAGGCATTTGATTCTCTTTGGCACAGGGAACTTGATGTAAATTGATGTATTTAGAAAACCAGTGTGGGGTAAGAGTTGGCAAAAGTTCTTCATTCAGGAGGGAGGAGTGAGAAAGTGCTTCACTCAGGAGGAAGGAGGGAGGAGTGAGAGAGTGCTTCACTCAGGAGGAAGGAGGGAGGAGTGAGAGAGTGCTTCACTCAGGAGGAAAGAGGGAGGAGTGAGAGAGTGCTTTACTCAGAAGGGAAGAGTGAGTCAGGGGTGCAGCCTCTGTCCAGCACTGTTCAATATTTACATCAACAATCAGCTTGACTCACCCTACAACACAGGGAAGTACCCTGTAAGTACCCTTACACACACCACTCCATACAGTAGAGGGATGGTGGTGTAGTCGGGACCCTCTCTAACCCTCTCTAACCCTCCACTCACCTTTCGTCCTGCCTCGTTATTGTGAATGTTCATTAACGGTCGTCCTGATGATGTGCCCTTCGCACGCTCTGGCTCATCCACAAACATCTGTGAGAATGCCACGCCATAGGACAGATTATCGGAGCAGCCTGACCACTGGAACCCTGAGGAAGGGGGGAAACGACAGCCTGTTAGGGTGGGGGGGTTTGTGTATGAGTGTCTATAAGGCTGGGAGGGAGGTGTGAGATAGTGTATGACAATTGTAGTGCTGCTGGTGTGTCCTGGCTGGCTGACTCACCCTCTGGGCTGACCCCTCTCACTTTCCGGTCACAGCCACACCTCTCTAGCTCCCCCCTGCTGCAGCCCCGTGTCACTGCAACAGCCACCGCAGCTGAGGACAGAGCATGCACAAACGCTGCCTCCCTTGTGCCTGCAGAGAACATACACACACATGCATACATACACACATGCATACACATACACGCACACACACATACATACACACATACACGTGCATGCACACACAGACATGCATACATAAATATATACATGCACACAATGCACACAAACATGCACACCCACACACACACACACACATACATATAGCCAAGAATGATACGCAACTGGGCAACAATGCACACAACCAGTGACACATTTAGAGCTGATAGACAATGTCTTCTTCTAAACTGGTTTACAAAACTCAGACTGAAGCTTAGAAAAACAGGAAAAATGCTTAAGTAAAATTGGAACAAAACAATGTGTGATATGTGTGACCCAGACAGTTCTGACCTTGGTTCATAACTCGGCCAAACAGGTTAATGCCACGAGGTGTGGTGGAGCAGTTCCAACGACGGTTCCGGAACTGGTGCTGGCACTGCAGAGAGACAGACAGAGAGACAGACAGAAAGATACATAAGCAGAGAGAAAGACAGGCAGAAATAGAGAGAACAACAGAGAGACAGACAGACAGACACAGAGAGAACATCAGAGAGACAGACAGACACAGAGAGAATAACAGAGAGACACATAAGCAGAGAGGGAGACAGGCAGAGAGAGATGGAACACTTGAGAAAGGTTCCTGTCAAGTAAACACATTTTATTGTTTGGACAGTGATTCCTCCAAAAATGTTTGCTTTATACACAGTTTGTAAGTGTGTGTGTATTAGAACAATATGTTGATTCAGGAATCTTGTCAAATATTGTATTTATTGTCTTTTGCTGGATCAAACTAAATGTGTTTAATGGTTTGACTGGACACATGCTGACTGCACTGTGTTAGAACAAGATATGTGTGGATGTGATGCATTTAGTGTTCACCATCTTTTACCTCTTCGATAACCATCTCTGCAGCTCTGCGTACAGACTCCATAACCTCCCCCCGTGCACGACACACCCCCACCTGCCCCACTGAGAGGCCCCTCAGGCGCCCGCATGAACCAGCGCCTGAAATCGGGCGAGAACGGGGCAACCGCACCAGAGAACTGGGGGCGGGGGGGTGTACAGAGAGTATGTGAGAGCGAGGAAGATGTCACCGTCTTTTACAAGTTATTGCATTACAAACAAACGTGTTTAGGTACGCTAACTTACAGCCAGTTGGTTGCCATGGAAAGGTGGGTTGCCCATAGCAACAGCAGGAGGAGTCGTCCCGTGTGAGTCACAGAGGAGACAGTGTGCATCAGACTGTCTGTCTCGGCCTGCAGGGGGAGCTAGTGAGGGGGTCCACACGCTGCAGGTGTGAGGCCGTGTGTCCTCCTGTCTCACTGTCCTCCTGTCTCACTGCTCTCCTGTCTCACTGCCCTCCTGTCTCACTGTCTCGGCGTTGGGGATTGTCCCCTCATATCTGGTGAAAAGAGTTGATATCTGTGAGCTGAAAGTTGCCTTAAGACCACACTTATGATCACCATTTTAAATGGATGGCAGTTATAACTCTAATAAACATAAAATTAGTTTTTGAGTTTTAATACATGAACGTTTTTAAAGGACACCAAAACACACTACACCTTGTAAACACACCGTATCCTAAACACACTGTATCTTCTAAACACACTGTATCCTAAACACACTGTATTTTCTACTCACTTCAGCATTTTGGGGAGTGTTCTGTGTTTAACCAAACAGTACATCCATCATCACAACAAAACCAGGTAACTTACTCATTTAAACAATCTAATCTGTTATTTTTACAGAAGGTACAGGGTGTTGATGTCAGAAGTGAAGAATCTTACCAGTGAAGAAAACCTTCTGCCTTCTGCTCACAACCACAGTCTGTCCACTCACCTGTACTGGACACCCAGTACATTCAGAAATACATCCAGCAGTTTTAGGTGGCAAAGTCAGTTCTTACATCCAGTACTGTCACTTTCTCCAAAGCCAGCAGTTTTAACCAAACAGGTTATGAATATTTCTTCTTATCCTTTTTTAAAAGTGTCTTTATTCTATCCCAGTACTATTTATCTCACTGCTGCCTACTGGTTATGTTCTGGAAACTCGCAAACCAGTAGATCAGTAGAATCTAAGTAGTGGTTATGTAGGTAAAGTATTTCCTTATACTAGAGGAGCACGTGCTCTAAGGGTTTTGTTGCAGTCTGATCTCCAAACAGTAGTTGGTGTAGCAGAATCAGAGAGAATGAGTGGAGATGGAGGTGGAAAGAGTGGAGTTATAAAAGAGGCATAGAGAGAGAGAGAGGTAGAGAGAGAGAGAGAGAGAGAGAGAGAGAGAGAGGAGAGAGAGGGATGGGGACCAAAGAAAGGTAGCAGGTCAGATTGTAGTACATTGGGAGTGACAGAGAGAGACGCCTTTGGCCTCATTATTACTGTTAGCAGAGAACACTGTGTGATCATAGGATAGCGTGTGTGTGTGTGTGTGGTTGTGTGTGTGTGTGTGTGTGTGTGTGTGAGAGGGGGGTTCCTCTGTGAAAGTGTATTACGTAGATGTGTCTCACCCAGTGGCAGTGAAGCATCAGAAAATGTTGCCCCTTAAATCTTGCAGGTCTTACAAAATGGTTTTGTGTGAAAGCAGCAGAATGTGAGAAAGAAGTACAGGCCACCATGATAAATGACCTACAAAGATACAACAGCACAGTCCTGCCCAACCCTCCCTACAAGCCTGCAGCAGCACAACTCCTCAGCCATACCATACACCCTACACCCCTACACCCTACACTCCTATACCCCTACAGCCTAAACCCTATACCCTACACCACCACACCCTAAACCAACCACCCCTATACCCCCACACCCCTACAATCTACAAACCTACACCCTAAACCCTATACTCCTATACCCCTAAACCCTATACTCCCACACCCTAAACACAACAGTCCTATACCCTACATCCCTACATCCCACACTCCTACACCTCCACACCCTACACTCCTATTCTCCTACACCTTACACCCTACACCCCCACACCCTACACTCCTATAACCCTACACCCTAAACCTCTACACCCAACATTCCTACACCCTACACCCCCATTCCCCTACACCCTATACCCCTACAGCCCCACAGTCCTGCCCCACAAACCTGCCTAGATGAACGCATCCTACGTAATGTTTAATTTTCCCAAACTTTGTTGCTGTTTTTATGAGGGAGCCCCTCCCCGTCTCCTTTTCCCTCGTTCTTTACCCCTTCACATTGTCTTAAAAGAAGGGATGACATTTAGACAAGAGGGGAACCACTGGGCTGACAAATATTGGAACTGCAGGCAAATAAATCAGCTGTGATGGGAGGGAGAGCTGGGAGGTGCGACCCCAATGCTGACGACGTCCATAAAATGCTTTAGGTGAGGAACTCATTTGTATGGATATGTTGTTTTTGTGTCCTTTAGGGAAGAAGTTCATACTGTTATTTGTAACAGGAAAACATCTAAACATTGAGAGAGAGAGAGAGAGAGAGAGAGAGAGAGAGAGAGAGAGAGAGAGAGAGAGAGAGAGAGAGAGAGAGAGAGAGAGATATGAATGCTTTGGTGTAAGGCATCAGTATTTTGAGATGTGTTCTCATCTGTTTTTTTTGTTGTGATGCACAGATGATTGTGCATTATGATCTCAGTATATCTCAGAGTTCTGGTTGTGCAAAATACAAACACGTTTTATTAGTTACAGGAGACAGATATTTATATTTTTAAGTATAGTACCAAATATTTAAAGTACCAAAGAGTACCAAAGCTTCATTCAAATCAGAACCTGCAAATGCTAATCTCTATGTACAAATACTAGCATGTTATGTTCTCAAAGTGCTTTGCAGGTGTACTGTATGATGTATAAAGGGTGAGTGGTTGGTGCAGCTGTTTAAATCATAAATGTAGGTGCTGCTCTTCTACATGTTTCTGCAGACACTTCATCCTTCTATCCTTTTTCTTCTTTCTCACCCCCTCTCTGCTCCCCTCTCCTCCCCTCTCCTTTGCTTGATGTCCTTCTTTGTGTCCTCCGTCTTTCCCAGTGACGTCTTCCGCTGTCTCCCACGGCAACACCATGACGACGTGTGGTCCCGGTGCCGTGTCTGCTGCCTCTCCTCCCCCTTTCAACCAACCAGCTCTCGTAAATAATCACTAACTCTATCCCTCCCCAAACACTACCCCAAACACCCAACCCTCCCCCAAACACCACCCAAAACACTCATCCCTCCCCCAAACACCCCACCCTCCCCCCAACTCCACTCTAAACATCC
>JAOYMR010000007.1:160972-172463 GCA_025802075.1 Tenebrosternarchus preto | reverse complement strand
ACACACAAGCATGGCTGCCGGTCGTGCAGTTTCACCCAAACATTCACACACCTCAGCATGGGTGTCGTTCGTGCATGGATGTGTAATATTCATTATTCAAATAATTCAGTAAGTAGGTCCGGTTTAGCAACATGTTATTTGCGATTCAAATACGTTTAACATTGGATGCTAAATGAAAATACTGAACGAGATCAACATCAAATACTTGAAAACAGTACAGAGAATACAGAGATCAGCAACAACCACTTTTTCACACTTGTTCATTCTGTAGAAGCGTGTTTTTCTGATGCATAACTGATCAAGATAAAATGGTGATGACGCAATGCCTTGATTATTTCCCCCTTTAATAGAATTTGCACGTCATTTTGCACGCTGGGATTTGACGTCTTGTATGTGTCGTGTGATATAAAAGCATCAGTTGTGGAAAAACCAGAACTCAACATTTTCTTAACACATGCAGTAAAGGTTCAGCCGTTTCCGTGTTAGAGCGCGCACGCATGGTGTCTACATGCACGCTGCAGAAAGCACACAACTCACTCTACTGGAGCGCCAAAAGAATAAGGAAGTGTAGTTTAGACTTGAACTTTGTGTCCAAGAGAGATAGAGACGGACAGCGCGAGAGACGAGGGTCAACAGAAAATGAACGGACAGTGAAAGAAAGAAAAAACAGTGTTGATACACCGCCTCGCTAACGGTAATTTGTTTTTCACTGGTGCTTAAGAGCGTCTCTCTCTCTCTCAAAGATCTGCCAGTGTTCATTCTGACAATCTGCTCTGGCTGACTGGCAAGGTCTCGCTATATGGGAGAAAATATAGGAAATACAGACTGTCTGCTGGGTACTCTCGCTTTCACTGTAATGTGACAAAACATCAAAAGGAAAGGAAGAGAGAGAGAGAGAGAGAGAGAGAGAGAGAGGGAGGGACATTGACACTTCGTGCGTATATAGAGTGTGAAGACAACCACTACTTCTTTCAGAAAATTGACAGAGTAAGTGTGTTTATGGTTAATCTAAGAGAGAGAGAGAGAGAGAGAGAGAGAGAGAGGGAGGGAGGGCGACCGTACGTGGGAGACGGACACAGTGGGGGAGCTCTGTAGCTCTGGACAGCAGTAGAAGAGCAGGTGGTAACTGTGAAAGATGCCGTGCAGCACAGTTACACACGTCAGGACGGGTGGGGAAGCGGTGTGGAGAAGAGGGTGACGGACAGTAGCGGACAGTTTTTAGTTTTTAGTTACGGTAGTGTCTGAAGTGACACAGACTAGCGATGGTGCTTTTGATGGACCTGATGAATTTGTTACATGCTTCAATTAACTGCTTGTTTATTTCCTTTTTCCTGTTGTCAGAGTGAAGACTAAACATGGTTGGGTAATGTTGCTCCATTCGTTCTTTTTCTCCCTTTCTATGTTCCTTTTTTGCAGTATCGTTTTTGTCACATGTTGGCACCAATTTTGTTGTGAAATTCTTCTTTTAAAGATGTAGCATTTTGCACTTAGGTGATAGAAATGTGTGGTGTGTGTGTCTGTGTTTTTATGAGGGGGTTATTAGAACCATATAAATAAGTATATATCAGCCTGCAGAACTAACAGGTATGGACACGTGTGTGTGTGTGTGTGTGTGTGTGTGTGTGTGTGTGTGTGTGTGTGTGTGTGTGTGTGTGTGTGTGTGTGTGTATGCATGTTTGAGATCCTGTGTGTAAGGCTATAACACTGAAGCTGAATTATCCTCCTGTTCAGTGAGCTCTTCATGTGCTCAGACTCAAACATCTACCATCAGGTGGTTCCACAGGGACTTATCTGGGCTGGACGCGGAGTCTCTTCTGAAGAGTCGTGGTGTTCATGGGAGCTTCCTGGCCCGCCCAAGTAAGAAGAATGTGGGCGATTTCTCACTGTCTGTCAGGTGAGGCTTCGTCTGGTGTACCAGTGCACCTGTCCAATGAGCTGAGCATTGGACCAGTACAGCTGTGCACTGGTCAGCCCTCCAGCTGTTGTATGTCAGCATCTGAAGTGGTGGTGTGTATCTTGTCAAACCTCTCCTGGAGATTGTGGAGGAGGGGTTTGTCTTCACTGCTCTGCTTTCTATGGTCATTGCATTTTGATTGGACTTTTCAGCAGTTGTTGTTTGTCGGATGCTGATTCACTGCACCTGAGGACACAGGAGTGCTTTGGGGTAGTGGTGTGAGGTAGTGTGGGGTAGTGGTGTGAGGTAGTGTGGGGTAGTGGTGGGGGTAGTTTCCTTCTTTTTGTTCGTGTTTGTGCTACTGTTGTCCTGCAGTGTGTTACTGAGCCCTTTCTCTGCTCAGAGCATGTGAACTGGAACTGGAGCACTTCATACACCGATAATGTACAGGGGCACGACACACACACACACACACACACAGATAATGTACAGGGGCACTACACACACACACACACACACACACACACACAGATAATGTACAGGGGCACTACACACACACACACAGATAATGTACAGGGGGACTACACACACACACACACACACCGATGATGCACAGGGACTATACACACACACACACATCGATGATGTACAGGGTCACTACACACACACACACCGATGATGTACAGGGACTATACACACACACACACACACACACACACGTTGATGATGTACAGGGTCACTACACACACACACTGATGTTGTACAGGGTCACTCCGCACACTGCTGATGTACAGGGTTACTAAACACACACACACACACACACACACACACCGATGATGTACAGGGTCACTACACACTACACATTCACTACATACTTCACATATTCCCTACACACCACACATAATCATTTTCTGCTCTCATGGTGTACCTGAATTCCTTATGTACATGTCTAGTTAAGGTGCAGCAGTTGTTCTGAGTATACAGGCTTGTTGCGTACAGGGTGCAATGTGTTTTTAGATGTGCTCAGTCCTATGATATTCACCACACAGCCTCTTCCCTGTGACCATGCAGTTTGGCTAAAGACTCTGATCGGTGTTGAGGTTCTGGTCTAAGCACAACTTCTCCCTAATTCAGTACTCTTCATTTTGTCAAGACGTGTTAGTTGAGACTCGTTTGCCGTGATGCGTTTGCTCTGACGTTTTGTGATGTGTTGGTTTTAATGTTTGTGATATGTTACTGTCTGCCATGTATTTCCAGTGTCATGTTTGTTGAGATATTTGTTGTTGTATTTTTGATGTTTCTGTTGCATTGTTGAAAAGTTTGTTGTACAGTGGGTACAGAACGTATTCAGACCTCTTTAAATTTTTCACTCTTTGTTTCATTGCAGCCATTTTCTAAAATCAAAAAAGTTCATTTTATTTCTCATTAATGTACACTCAGCACCCCATGTTGACAGAAAAAAACAGAAATGTAGATATTTGTGCATATTTATTAAAAAATATGAAATGAAAAACTGAAATATGAAAAATAAGAAATATGAAAAACTGAAATACCACATGGTCATAAGTATTCAGACCCTTTGTTCATTATTGAGCAGAACCACCCATTTGAGCTAGTACAGCCATGAGTCTTCTTGGCAATGATGCAACAAGTTTTTCACACTTGGATTTGGGGATCCTCTGCCATTCTTCCTTGCGGATCCTCTCCAGTTCCGTCAGGTTGGATGATGAGATGCTCAATTGGGTTCAGGTCAGGGCTCTGGCTGGGCCAATCAAGAATGGTCACAGAGTTGTTTCGAAGCCACTCCTTTTTTAATTTTAGCTGTGTGCTTAGGGTCATTGTCTTGTTGGAAGGTGAACCTACGGCCCAGTCTGAGGTCCAGAGCACCTTGAAAGAGGTTTTCTTCCAGGATATCTCTGTACTTGGCCACATTTATCTTTCCTTCAATTGCAATCAGTCGTCCTGTCCTTGCAACTGAAAATCACCCCTATAGCATGATTCTGCCACCACCATGTTTCACTGTTGGGATTGTACTGGGCAGATGATGAGCAGTGCCTGGTTTTCTCCACACATACCGCTTAGAATTAACACCAAAAAGATCAATCTTTGTCTCATCAGACCAGAGAATCTTATTTTTCATAGTCTGGGAGTCTTTCATGTGTTTTTTGGCAAACTCTATGCGGGCTTTCGTATGTCTTGCACTGAGGAGAGGCCTCCGTCGGGCCACTCTGCCATAAAGCCCCGACTGGTGGAGGGCCGCAGTGATAGTTGACTTTGTGGAACTTTCTCCCATCTCTGGAGCTCAGCCACAGTGATCTTTGGGTTCTTCTTTACCAAGGCTCTTCTCCCATGATTGCTCAGTTTGGCTGGACGGCCAGGTCTAGGAAGAGTTCGGGTCATCACAAACTTTTTCCATTTAAGGATTATGGTTGGCCACTGTGTTCTTAGTAACCTTGAATGCTACAGAAATTCTTTTGTAAGCATGGCCATATCTGTGCCTTGCCACAATTCTGTCTCTGAGCTCCATGGGCCTCTCCAGTTCCTTCAACCTCATGATTCTCATTTACTCTGACATGCACTGTGACCTGTGAGGTCTTATATAGACAGTTGTGTGCCTTTCCTAATTAAGTCCAATCAGTTTAATTAAACACAGCTGGACTCCAATGAAGGAGTAGAACCATCTCAAGGAAGATCAGAAGAAATGGACAGAATGTGAGTTAAATATGAGTGTCACAGCAAAGGGTCTGAATTCTTATGACCATGTGATATTTCAGTTTTACTTTTTTTAATAAATTTGCAAAAATTCCTACTTTTCTGTTTTTTTCTGTGAAGATAGGGTGCTGTGTGTACGTTAATAATTTTTTTTTTATTTTAGGAAATTGTTGCAATGAAACAAAGAGTGAAAAATTTAAAGGGGTCTGAATACTTTCCGTACCCACTGTATGTGTTTTTGCTATTGACATGTTTGTTGACATTTCTTGATGTTAATGTGTTTGCTTTGATGTTTTTGTTGACCTGATGCAGTAGTATTTTCTGATGTGTTTGATATCTTTGTAGTTTGCTGTAATGTTTTCTGATGTATTTGTTTATTGATGCCCAGAGGCACTACAGAAAGGACCCTAAAACGTACCCTAACACCGACATTACAGTGCTCTTAACCTCTAAAACTAACCCTAACACTAATATTAGTGTAATCCTAACCCCTAACAATGATATTACTGTAATTATAACCCCTAACACTCATATTACTGTAATTATAAACCCTAACACTCATATTACTGTGATCCTAACCTCTAACACACATATTACTGTGATCTTAACCTTTATCACTCATATTAATGTGATCATATCCCCTAACACTCATATTACTGTGATCTTAACCTCTAACACACATTACTGTGATAACAGTAACCCATAACACTTGTACTTTCTTTAATGTGCATCTTGAATTATAAATTCAGTTTCTTTTTAAATTGTAGTACAGTTTGTTCCCTAATCTTCCAACTGGATATCATCTGACATCTGTAGCTCTTCATTTTCTTGTTGTAATTTCAGAATCAGAATCATGAAACAGCAATGACTGTAATACAGACAAAGATTACAACAAAATTTTCTGAAGGTTACAACAGTCAGTAATCAGTAGGAAATGTACAGTAGGAATCAGTAGGAATGTTTGCTTTGAATGTCTTCAGCACATCTGTGGCCACAGGACATCACTAGTCTCTCACACTGCTCTGGTGTGATTTTGGTCCGCTCTTCTTCCAGTCTCTTCCACAGTTCTGTGACTGTTGTGGGTTTCTTGGCCATAACTTTGTCACCAAGGATTTTCCAGAGGTTTTCTATTGGGTTTAGATCAGGACTCTGGACTGGCCATTTCATTGTTTCAATGTTTTCAGTTTCAAGGAACTGCTTTACCCGTTTTGCTGTGTGACAGGGGGTATTGTCCTGCATGAAAATTGCTGGCTGATTGAGTGATGAACGCAAGGAAGGAACCACGTGTTCTTGAAGAAGATTCTGATAAACTTGCATTCATTCTTCCATGTAGCTGTATGAGAGGTCCAACTCCTGCTGCCGAAAACATTCCCCAAACCATGACACTTCCTCCTCCACCTTTCACCGACTTCTTTACACACTTTGGGTTCAGTCTTTTCCCAGTTTGTCGACAAACATAATGTTTCCCATCAGCCCCAAATAAATTGAACTTGCTTACATCACTAAAATGAACTCTGGGCAACTTCTTCTCTGTCCACACAACATGCTCCTCAGCAAAAGTGAGTCTAACTTTTTAATTCTTTCTGCTAATGAGAGGTTTGTTCATTGCAGAGTTGGCTTTCAGTCCAAATGCTCTTAAACGTCGAGACACTGTATGACGAGACAGATCCTTACCCTGTTCAGTACTGAACTGGAGAGTGATTCCAGCTGCAGTGTCGAACCAATTACCCATGGAGATTCTCCGCATTATCCTGTCCTCTCTTGCATTTGTCTTTCGTGGGCGACCAGCCTTCTTGGAGGACTTGAATGAGTTTGTGATGTTGTGAAGATGCAATATTGTAGAAATCACAGACTTGGAACAACCAACTTCTCTTGCTATGGCTGATAGAGTCACCCCTTTGGCCTTTATCTGGACAACCTGCTGCCGGAGGGTTTCTATCACTTTGGAACGGCTCAGCATTTTTGCAAAGTCAGTGAAAACTGTAAAGTTAGGCTGCAATGTTAAATAGGGTTTGTCAGATAATTAAGGAAATTACCACCAGCTGCCAGATTAACACCAATAACATGCAGGTATCTGAAATCAAAGTAATTATATATGGAAGTAATTATATATGGCCATTTTACCATTGCTAAATCAACAAATCAATAAACCTAATGGTTGCCTAAGACTTTTGCACAGTACTGTATATATAATTTTTGTGTGTTTGTTTGTTTTGTTTTGTTTTAATGACCATGTCTATGGTGTGTTAATTTTCAGAGGAATATCCTTCCCACCTCTCTCTCTCTGTCTCTCACCATCTCTCTCTCTCCCTCTCTCTCTCTCAGAGTTGGGAACACAGTTACACACATTAGAATCCAAAACACTGGGGATTACTATGACCTGTATGGAGGAGAGAAGTTTGCTACATTGTCCGAGCTGGTGGAGTACTACACGGGAGACCACGGCATCCTGCAGGACAAAGATGGAACCGTCATCGACCTCAAATTCCCCATGAACTGCTCTGACCCCACCACGGAGAGGTGAGTCCCCCCAATGCAGCCAAGCTCAGACTCACCTCTCTGTCCCTACTGGATCAGCACTGGTGTGAGTGCAGCTGGTAACTCAGTCACACCCCTGACACCAGATCAGTACTGTAGAGGCAGTGGATCTTTAACTGTGGGGGGTAACATGTGGTGCACACACACACACACACACACACACACGTATTTGAATGGTTAACTGGGTTCAGTCAGTACTATTACTCCTTTGAACTTTCTATACAGCTGTTTTGTAACTACAACAACAATAATAATTACTACAAATAAAAAATATCCGTGGACTTGCATACACAATTATGCAATGCTGAATGAAGGGTTTGGGTTAGAGAGAAGTTCTCCGTTAGCTACAGATTCTTCAGCTCAGTAGCTGTAAAGTTCCTGCGTGGTCTTTGTTATTGGTAGAAGTTGCTGCTGAGAAATGTCCTTACTCTTTAAGTCTCTATGACAAGTAGAGAGCTGATTGGATGTTGTGGCTGTCACTCTAATAATGTTGCAGTCAGCGTAATGAACCTGCTTAGAACTTCAGCACAGTACACACCTGAGGTTCAGGTGAGGTTCTAAACAGGTTCATTATGAAGTGGTCGTCACTGAACTGGCATTTCTGTACACAGACAGTGTGATATGTTGCCGTGGTATCTGAGCTGGAAAAGGTGTTTATTCTCTACAGTGATGTGAACAGCTGCTGACATCTGGCCATTTTTTAAAACTAGGGGGAATAACCCCCTTAAATGTGGCATATGGCATAATACCTGTGATCTTAACTACTTAACTCAGGTAAACATTTCTTTGCTCTCTTACACCTTTATTGATTCTGTAAACTGCAGGCAATAATACACTATATACACTGTAAACTATATACATGAATATACTATATACACTGTAAACTATGTACACTGTATATTATATACATTAATACACTATACACTGTAAACTAGTATACACTGTAAACTATATACATTGATTCTGCAAACTATATACTGATTCTGTAAGCTATATACATTAATACACTATATACACTGTAAACTATATACACTGATTCTGGAAACTATATACATTAATACACTATACATACTGATTCTGAATACTATATACATTAATACAATAGCTTTGTGGACAGAGGTAGAACAAACCCTCCAAGTACGTTGTCCTGTGCCGAAGTCAGTCTGTGCGACCAGTCGTCCCTCATTCTACTGTGCAAACATGATCTGAACATTATCTTCATGTGGGAGTTTCCCGCATTATTAATGTTAAATTTAAGAAAAACATGCATAGTACCTGTAATCCCGCACTGAAATTCAGGCCCTGACTCAGCAGTGTGGTGCAGGTGTATCAGTGTTAGTGCGGTGCAGGTGTATCAGTGTTAGTGTGGTGCAGGTGTATCATCTCTCCAGCAGAGGGAAGAACTGCACCAGAACCATGTGGGAAGCGTGTGCTTTTGGAGGGCTGTTGAGGTCCTGAGTAGACATAAGCTTGAGGACCAAGACTGAAGGGGGCTGTAGGGAGAGTGTATAGTGAGGAAGGGGGCTGTAGTTTCTTGAAAAGTGAGGTTGTATGTGCAGTGTGTGTGTGTGTGTGTGTGTAGGTGTGTGTGTATGTGGGGTGTGCGTTATCACTCACTCTCTCACACACACAAACACACATACACATATTCACCTCTTTAACTTCTTCTTTTTCTCTGCGGTTGGAAACTTCAGTTTTGACACATTTGCAAACAGTGACCAGATCATCCGGTTCTTGCTTTAACTGCCCTCTCTCTCTCTCTCTCTCTCTCTCTCTCTCTCTCTCTCACTTTTTCACTTTTAGTTACTGGAAAATGGCTTGGATGATGTTGAATGTAAAGCAGAGAGGAACATTAGCTGGTCAAATCATTTGTCTTTATATCTAGATTTTTACCACTACAACAGACACAAACACAGACACTGACGAAGAGACAAATACAAACACAAGCGCAGACACAAACACAGACACTGATGCAGACACGAACACAGACATAAACCCAGACACTGGTGCTGACACAGACACAAACATGCACACTGACACAGATACTGACAAAGGGATAAACACAGACACAAACAAAGACACTGACAGACACAAACAAAGACACTGACATAGACACAAACAAAGGCACAAACACAGACACATACAGGCACAAACACAGACACATACAGGCACAAACACACTGTGTCTGGGCTTGATAATGACTATTTGTGAATGAGAATAAATACCAGCTTCTGAACATTTTTGATGGTTTTGATGGTTTGATAATTAGCTGATGGGTTCCAGTTGGAGTTTTCCAGTCTCTTTTATTCTGCACAATATATAGTTCAGTACAACATTATATTAGTATATACAGTGCAGTACAACATTAATATATACAGTACAGTACAACATATAGTACAGTACAGTACAACATTATATTAATATATACAGTATAGAAAGGGAGCATCAGATGAACTAAATGACCAGAATGAGCCTGTCTTCACCAGTTGGAAGTGTAAACTAGCTGTGTATTTTTTTTTCTTACTTCTTTCTATATTTTCACTTCAGCGTTCTTAAAAGAGAAGAACAGAGCTAAACTTAGCTGCTTTCACTGAGAAATTTTGTCATCAGAACATTTTCCGACCGCAGTACAGGAAACTGATGTGTAGCTGAACCTGAATTAAAGTAACATGTAGAAGAGCTGAACCTCAATTAAAATGCCACCCTCACAAACACATACACACACACACACACAAACACACACACATACACACACAAACGCACGCACAAACACATACACACACATACACACACACACACATACACAGACATGCATACACACGCACACACACATACACACATACACAGATATGCATACACACACACGTGCACACGCACACACACACACACACACACAGACACGTGCACTCACACACACACATATACACACACACAGGCATGCACAGACACACACACACAAACACACATACACACACAGAGACATGCACACACAGACATGCACACACACACACACACACACAAATGAGTGCATGCAGTAGTGTCATGCAGTAGTGTCATGCAGTAATGTTATGCAGTAATGTCATGCAGTAATGTCATGCAGTAATGTAATGCTATCTTTAGACAGATTTGCAGTGTTTACTCTGCTTAGTGTTTTATTGCATTACAAACTGGAAGTAAAGTGGATTTTGGAGGGAGACAAAAGCAGACATTTTTATTGTACAAATCTTTACTATACAAACTTATTCACACCTCAAAGACACCTCACACACACTCCTATTTCGGAGTGTGTGTGCTGAACCTCTGATGTCCTCTTTTCCTCACCTGGGAGTTTTGATTGACATCTTTCTCCTTCCTGGTTTGTGGTGGTGTCTCTTCTTTAGAGTTTATTAGAATGGATCTAATTAGGCTCTGTAAGATTGTCAAAGTGTGGTGCCTTTGTGTACCTGGTAACGGATCACCATGGATCATTTACACATCATTATATTTGTACTAGGGTTAGGTTTTTTTGTTTGTTTGTTTTTATGTTTTTTTCTTTATTTATATAGCGCCTTTTATAACAGATGTTGTCTCAAAGCAGCTTTACACTTGTCTGAGTCACTTTAAAATAACAAACACAAACAAACAAACATTGGGTTCAACAATCTGGACTATGCTGTTAGATCAGTTATATGTAATCCAAATAAAAATCAATTTTTAACACAGGTTGTAATGCAACTTAACAGGAAAAACACCTGGAAGAGTTGCGCGCATTCACAAGGCAATGAAGGCAATAAAAAATCAATGTAGGCAAAAAATAATTGTGATATATAATAATGTCTTCTCTTTCTTTCATCCTCCAACTCTCTCCCTGTCTGCCTCCGCCCCTCCCTCCCCTCTCTCCCCCGCCCCCTATAGGTGGTACCATAGTCACCTGTCTGGTCCGAATGCTGAGAAGCTGTTGCGAGAGCGAGATGAGGCAGGGACGTTCCTGGTCCGGGAGTCACTCTCCCACCCCGGCAGTTACGTTCTGTCTGTACTCACAGGCGAAACATGCAGTTCTGGAAAGAGGGTCTCCCATATCAAGATCGTTTGTAATGTAAGAAAAAGCATGTGTGTGTGTGTTTGTTTGTCAGTGGTCAGGTGCAGACCAGGTGTTCTGTGTACTTTCATCTTCTGCCAAACTGTTCCTTAAGGCTTTTCTCCAAGGTTGTTTCTTCTGCTGCATGAACTATAAAATCTTTGATGAAAAAAATATTTGGTCATTCTTATACACTTATTATGGTCCACTATATGTCACGTCTCAGCGGACGCCCAGCACGCAGGCCACGCCCACCGCGCGTCGCCTGCCTCCGTCCCAATCACCAGTGT
>JAOYMR010000007.1:108624-124997 GCA_025802075.1 Tenebrosternarchus preto | reverse complement strand
ATATATATATATATATATATATACATACACACACACACACACACACACACACACACACACACACACACACACACACATACAAAACTTTACCTGAGCATGAACCCCATCCGCTCACCACCCAGAACGGAACGAGCCCAAACAGC
Source organism: Tenebrosternarchus preto (assembly GCA_025802075.1). Lineage (NCBI taxonomy): Eukaryota > Metazoa > Chordata > Actinopteri > Gymnotiformes > Apteronotidae > Tenebrosternarchus > Tenebrosternarchus preto. Next base: position 124,854 of record JAOYMR010000007.1, on the reverse strand, counting down.
ACAGTGGAGGAGAACAGCAGGAACGCAGAGCCCAGCTCCAAGTCCAGCTCAGCTGATGTAGCGGGCGGTACCGGCACCGAGGTCATAGCTGAACGAAAGCCGTTCAGTTTCTGGGTGGTGCACATTCGGTCACTTACAGTTGGTCCCCATTTCCACTGCTCCAGTTAAGCTACAAAACTAGGAAACCCAGCACAAAGCAGACGGAACGATTATAAAGACCCTATTACGATCTATTAGTAACGTATTAACTGTATGAATATTTGGTTTACCTAACTCACTTTCTAACACTACACCCAACTGTATTTAAAAAGAATTTAAAATTGCCACCACGCGAAACATTAACCAGAAAGTGAAAAGTACTTTCAAACCACATTTTCTTTCCAAAGCGTCAAAAGTAAACCGCTAACGTGACGTACAGTACGAAAACAACAGCTAACTTGGCTACATGGTACTTATTACCCAGCTAGATAATTTTTAGCTAAAATAGCTAGCTAGCCAAGTACTCAAACCTAACTCACCAATTACGATACAGTAGTTTTCACAGCTTGTTGTGCTAAGGTACGGAGAAAATGTCGCTGAGCTGTAAGATTGCTAAATTAGCTAGCCCCCCTCCCTCCTTTAACGGGAAGGTCTGACTCACAGTGCCAAGTCGTGATCAGCTGAGGTTTGGTAAACGAGGAGGTGGGTGTGCTCTGGTCGTTTCTTCCAGTTAGCTAAATTAAAATGGACAACAAAATCCAGAGCATGTGTAACAGCATATTGCGCAGTGAATCAATGTTAAAAACTATAATTTCTATGTCGTATCTATTGTATCGTGGGTGGAAAAGAAGAATCTGGGAACGTCGTTTCTAAACAAAGGAAAGCTTTCATTCACAGGCTCCTTTAGCGCGCTGTTTTGGGAGACAGCAGTTTGAATGGTTATAACTACGGGGGAAATGAGAGGAATGTAATGCACGTAGGGTTAAAACCAACAAACCACAAAAAAGTCTCGCTCGCAAATTAACTCACACGCAAATTAACTGTTATCCTGGGAATTTTCTCCATGCATCTCCCCCATATCCCCACTCTCTTTAAAGAAGACTTTTAAGCCCACACTCATGATACAACAATAAGGAGGACAAACGTCCATCCTACATCTCCACACTACAGATCCACACACACATACACACAGGTTACCGACCTACGGATGTGCACACACATAATGTTCATAAGGTCCAGCTTGTTATGAACTTACCGATTCCGCTTGTAATGCAGGCTTTGCTTTCAAATTACCTGAACAGGAATGTGATTTTGGATTTTATTTGAATTTATTTATCACACATATGAGTTGTTGCGTAACTGAACTGTAACTGTTCAACTGTATTATAATTTCTGGTTCAATCGTTTCCTCGGCTATGACATCGTAACTGTGGCCTGCATTGCTATGAACTGCAGACCTCTTTACGGTCCTGGAGGGCTCGGGCCTGAACGATGGCATCAGATAATAAACAATCGGAGCGCCAGCGGTGCAACAGCATACAAAGAGCAACAATAATATCTGTGAATCTTGCTTGTATCATATTTTGGCGTCGATGTTAACAACGGAAACGAGTCTCAGCTCCCCAGCGGACCATAGCCAAATACCATAGCCTGTAAACGGCGCGGCCTCACATTCGACGTGATTTCCGCGACCACTTTACTGTACGTCACAAAATATAAACCCAGAAGCGTTTAGACGGAAACCTACACCTTAATATATGAAATTAGGTAGAGCAAAATAGGTAGAACCACTTCGTGGTAATAAAGCGTTCATTCGGGTTTTCAGAGGTTAGGTTTTTGCATTGCGTACTCAGGGTGAACTTCAGTGTCACACATCACTGTCGCGCCCAAGATCCTTTATCGTTATTTAGCTGTGGAATTACAATAGCATGTCTATAACATTTACTATCGTATATTTATTATATCTACGTTTCCGTGTCCGTGCTTTCACCGCTAGCTGTACAGATGAACTAACTTCTTGGATTTACGCAGTCGAAATTTACGTGTTTACTCTTACTGTATCCTGTAACGATTGTATGTAAAAGTTGAGACTCAAACGTGCACGGCGACATGCATTGGATGCAAAGACAATTCAGTTCACAATTACATTACACTTTATTGTTATTACACACGTACACAGGTTTATGCACTCTAACGAAATGCTATTAGCTAGACTCGGGTGTAAACATTTACAGTTTTTAAAAACCATATCCTCGTCTGCAACAGAGCTCAAGTTTGCGTTGAGTTTTTGCAACCCAGTTTAAAATGCGATCCCTTTAACTAATCTCATTGGTCAAGTGTTGGCAGTCTGTTTTTTGGACCAATCAAAAGTCAACGTATAGAGCCCTTGCTCTCGTCGTGCATAGATTCTAAGATCACTAAGTGCATGGATAGATCGGTGGCTGGCCCAGATAGTGTCACTGAAGTAGGTAGATGTGCTGTGGTTGTGAGGTTAGATAAACGCCCCGCCCATCTAAACACGGATGTGCGGTAGAATGTTGAGCTGGACTTTACGTGCAAACGGAGTATAGATATTTAGCAACATACCAGTAGTTATACTTCTCTGTTAGAAAAGTATATGAGGCTCATAAAGAATGCGGGAAACAGACATCGTATCTGGGTCGATTGTATACACCGAAACAGTAAGTAGCTAAGTTGTCCAGATGGTTTGCATAAGTACAATAATACTTTGTTTTCTGAGGTAGTTGAGCAGTCGTATTTAGTGCAAAATATATCAACTTGAGTTAGACTACAAAGAAACCTGTATGCTATAATATTATTAGGCAGACGTTAAATTGCATGGGAGACTGTATCAGTTGTAATAAATGATTATCTTCAGGGAGTTGGGATGCCTAAATGGTTGCTAATGTAGTGAAGTAGTTTATGCTTAGCTCAGTCATTTCCCAACCAGGATATAAATGTCCTCCTTGAGCTACACTGTTCAAACAGAGAACTCCTCCCACTGTTTTTGACTAACTAAACACACCTCAGTCTCCGTGCCGAAATTGGCCAGCTATCGGCTGAATGTCACGTTTCCTGAACGCTGTTGTCTCAGGACACAGGTGAGGAGGGAGGCGGCGAGTTCTGCAGCTCGACTGAGCAGGACACGATGCTGGAGGCGGGCTTGATTCTGTCCGACTCCTGCCCTCCCTCTGTTTATGCAGATACAGGGGAGTGGGTCGTTCAGCCTCAGTGTGTAAGGAACCCACTACTCCACACCACTGCACCCTACTGCATACTCAATGAGGGATTTTAATCCTAGTAATTTAAACTGTGGTTTATTTCTTGGACACATAATCTTAGTCCTTTTTTTTTTTAGGAATTTTTGTTGTTTTATATTGCATCTCTGTTATATATTGTATATATTCCTAATCAGTCGATTTATTTTAGGTAAAAGTGTAACTAACTCTAGTCTCCGTGATATTTTTGTTGTGTGTTTATTGTGAAAGATATTGATGGTTTGATTTCTATCAGAGCCTTAATGACAGTGAGTCTGAAGACATTCTGCAGGCGATAAACCCAAACGACGTGTATGCCTCTGGGACTCTGCACCAGTGTCTGTCTGAGAGTGACAGCAGCACATCAGACGATCGTTACATAGACAGCCCGACACTTCTGCTTGACTCTGCCCACAGTCAGGCCACACCCACCATCTATCAGGTGGTGTATGACATTAGTGGTTTGGGGGGCAGCTCAGAAGAGCAGCAGAAGGTGGATGTCATTTCCATAGAGCTTGGTGAGTCTCTAGGAGAGTCTTTAACATTATGCCAGTCAGTATGGGAGAACATTATGACAGTATGGGAGAGCTGTTTGTGATATTCCGTTTGTGGCCCCTTTTCTCATCTGTAGATACCTGGAGCTCACAGGTGCTGATGCCAGAGGCTTGTGTTGTGAGTGAACTGCCTCTCATATCTGGTGTAAAAGTGGAAAACACTCCTCCAGAAAGCTACCAGAACATACTTGGCTCATGCTCGGATGGCTTGGTCAGTTCTTTAATGAATGTGTAAAAAAATCTTTATTTGATCTGTGATTGGTGCAGATTAACAAGATTTTGTGTAAAATCTCTGTGAATACATCAGCTTTTTCCAGAGCTGAAACTTACTGAGGAAGAACAGAAGCTTCTGGACCAGGAAGGAATTTCGCTTCCCAACAGCTTGCCACTGACCAAGGTCACACCTGCAGAGCAGAGCAGTGCTATAACTCTAACCCTCATCTATCATAGCCCTAACCCTAACCCTCATTAATCATAACCCTAACCCGAACCATACCAATCATAACCTTAATTCTCATAACCTTAACTCTCATCACTCATAACCCTAACCCTCATTAATCATAACCCTAACCCTAACCATACCAATCATAACCCTAATTCTCATAACCTTAACTCTCATCACTCATAACCCTAACCCTAACCCTCATTAATCATAACCCTAATTCTCATAACCCTAACCCTCATCAATCATAACCCTAACCCTAACTCTCATCAATCATAACCCTAACCCTCATCAATCATAACTATAACCCATAACCCCAACCCTCATCAATCATAACCCTAACCCTCATCAATCATAGCCCTAACACTAACCCTCATCAATCATAACTATAACCCATAACCCCAACCCTCATCAGTCATAACCCCAACCCTCATCAGTCATAACCCTAACCCTCAACAGTCATAACCCTCATCAATAATAACCCTCATTAGATGTATGTGTTTGGTTGGTTTCAATGCTGTGCTGTAGGCTGAAGAGAGGATCCTGAAGAAAGTGCGACGTAAAATCCGCAACAAGCAGTCGGCCCAAGACAGCCGACGGAGGAAGAAGGAGTACATTGATGGTCTGGAGGGCAGGTGAAGGCATTTTACAGGGTCAGGATTAGGGTTCAGGGTCAGGCTCAGGGTTAGGGTTTAGGGTCAGGGTTTATTTTGGGTTTGTGGGTTTTTTAAGTCACTTTGCTTTAAAGAAAAATGTGTATTAACTGTATTCTCACAAAGCAGTTTCAGAAAAATGTCAACTTCTGTGTGTGTATGGACATGTAATGTTCATGTGTGTGCATGCCCATGTGAACAAGTGTTTGTGTGAGTGTATATATATATATATATATAATATGATGTGTGCATGCATGTATTTGTGCGTGTATGCATGCGTCATGCCCGTGTGCACATGTGTGTGTGTTCTCAGGGTTGCAGCATGCTCTGCTCAGAACAAGGAGCTACAGAGAACAGTAGATCAACTGGAGAAACACAATGTGTAGGTGGCACAGACACACAGGCTCTTCATTCATCCTTTATTAGCTCTTTATATTTATCTTTTGTGAGTTTTGGTGAGGGTTAATGATGTGTGTGTGTATGTGTGTGTGTGTGTGCGCATTTGTGTATGTGTGTGTGTTCATGTGTGTGTGCACATGTATGGATGTGTGTGTTCTTGTGTGTGTGTGTGTGTGTTTGTGTGAGTGTGCATTCATGTGTGTTTGTGTGCATGCGTGCGTGTACGTGTGTGTGTGTTTGCGTGCGTGCATTTGTGTGTGTGTGTGTTCACATGCGTGTGTGTGTGTCTGTGTGTGTCTATGTGTGTTTGCGTGCAGATCTTTACTGGCACAGCTGAGGAAGCTGCAAGCTCTGGTGAAGCAGACGGCCACTAAAGCTGCTCAGACAAGCACATGTATCATGGTCAGAGCTTTCAGGATTAAACACTGCAGTACTGCCTCAGTGTGGTTAACAGATTAAACACTGCAGTACTTCCTCACAGTGACTAACAGATTAAACACTGCAGTACTGCCTCAGTGTGGTTAACAGATTAAACACTGCAGTACTGCCTCAGTGTGGTTAACAGATTACACACATGGCAGTATTGCCGTGCACTGGTTAACAGGACTGACCAGGACCTTTTACAACAGAGTATCAGAATAATGAGGTAGTTCACAAGATGGAGCCTCTCAGTGCTTATAGCTGTAATTCTGTTTGAGCTGGACGTATTCAGGGAATACAGATATATAGACTGATTGGTTCAGGTCAGGAAGTCAAGTGGTGAATTGAAGTTCTTTTGTTTCCTGTCTGACAGATTTTGCTCTTTTCTTTGGCTCTGATCATCTTCCCAAGTTACTGTCCCTTCAGATGGACCTCTCAGACGTCCGATGACGCTTATACACCTACAGGAGGTTTGACCTTCTACTCTTCTGGTCCTGGGATATATCATCAAATCCTTTGGATCATAAACCATTTTCATAGCAGGCCTTATGTTTCTGTGCACTGCTGTTTCTACTGTTGCAGTAATCTCCAGAAACATCCTGAATGATGCTGCCACACCACCACTCCCCTCCGATACTATGGATGATAAACCACCCCCTGAGTTCATGGCTTCCTCCAAGGACATCCAGCAGCCAGACACAGACCATAGGACCAGTGCCGTGCAGCAGCGATCTATGGGCGGAGCCAATGGAGAAGGGCTCCACGGCCTGAGCGACAGCCTCCAGGGAAACATCTCCACACTGTCGGACCATCAGACTGATGTGCTAGATGTTGGATTAACAGATGCTTCTGCAGGAGGAGCTGTATTAGATCATCAGACTGGTATGCTGGATGTTGGATTAACGGCTGCTTCTGCAGGAGGCACTGGATTAGACCATCAGACTGATGTGCTGGACGTTGGATTAACAGCTGCTTCTGCAGGAGGAGCTGGATTAGACCCAGCCAAACCTGCTCATTCTGATGAAATGTAGCCACCTCCTTTTCTTATGGAACCACATAGAGCTTTATGAATGCCACTTATGGTAATAATAACATACAGCTATTGTAATACGTTTCACATACCACAGAGTGGTTGTGCAAGGGCAGTCATAGTTTACGTTTCTTCATATTTCCTGTTGGAGAGAACTACCAAAAAGGACAATCCTAATGACATTTTTATGTGCTGTAGTGCTTGCAAAATGGACGGTATGTTTGTTCTTGGGGAAATGTTACATCATTATCATTCATTTATTCTCATTCCAATTTCCATTTTTGCCATTCTGTAGGAATTCCACATCACTGAAGGTCAGAGTATAGCAGCAGATTGATGGTTTGTTTTATGAAAGTGAATCAGTACATTTATACATTATACATGCACTGTTATTACTGATGCAAATACCAGAATCTTAAAGAAAAACATCACCTGAGTGATGACATTACTGGCAGAGAGCTGAGAGGTGTGGTGAAGATCTGATGGGAGGTGAAAATCTGGTGATTTAATTGAACATTCTTCACTCAGAATCTTATTGAGTAACCCTAGCACTGACCCAGTCCATACTAATATATAATTATTGCTGAATGTGAATTTAACAAGTCCTGTAGTGAGTTTTATTTTTTATATCACCACTAGGTGTCATCAAAGTATGAAACTCAGTCACACTTGATGCCATCTTGCTTTCTAAGAAAAGTGTGTAGGCAAAAGTGTTTTGATTACTCATTTTAGAAACATTTAGCTGTAGCCATACTGGAAATGTGGTGTATGGAGGAGAGGAGATGTGCACTAAAGATGTGGGTGGGGCCTTGAAGAACAGTGTTCTTTTCATTTGTTATTGAGTTATGCACTGGCATGAAAGTTTGGGCAGGCAACTGTTTTTCTCTTACATGTCAGTTCTGTTCCAGTTTTTCCAGGACTTCCTGGAGAACCTGAAGCTACAAATCAAAATCATAACTCCTTTGTGTATTAGTCATAACTGAAGCAATTGTCATATTGGTACAAAAGAGTGTATTGTTATGGATGTTCACTAAGTGAATGTTTAATGATCCACACACTCACTTCCTTTTCTCTTCACATTCATCTTTTGCCCATCTGGCATACAAAGATGTAAAGAAAACAAATTGAACAAAATTAACTGTAACTTAGTCATAATTTGGGAGCTCCCATGATTTGTGCAGGTGCTGTCTGAGGTTCTGAATGAATCTCTGGCTCTGATGTGAGGATTTTCATCACAATGGAGTGGATTAAATTCATGTATCATGTTTGCTCAGCCACGCCTTTAAATTAAACCATGGCCTTGAAACTCAACCTGCCAGAAGAGAATCACAAAAACAAACATTTTTCATTAGGTCTTCAGAGAACACCGTATGTTATCTTAACGTTTAAGTAAACAATGTGGATTCTAGTATTTAAAATCTATTTGAGCTACTCGTAGCAATTCCATAACTGTCATAAACAATGAATAAACCCTCACCCCAATCCTGGTTATTAAATCTTGAACATTTTTGGAAAGCGTTTAGCGTCATGCAGGCTACGTAGTGTGGCACTGTGACGACGGTACTGCAACTTCCGCTATCAAGGTTAGCTGAGTGGTAAGTCGCGAGAGGAGTTTGTTAGGGTCGAAGATGAGCAAGGCGGCTGCGCGAATGCAGACAGTGGAATCCGCGAGAGGCGGCGAGGATGGCCAAGAGCACGGACCCTTTCAGAGTTTGTACACAAAGGTGACGGAAGTGCTGTTGATCCAACGTTGATCACTTTTCTTCAACACCCAATTTAATCAGCAAAAAATAGTATTTCAAGATATTGTACCTATGTGTGTGAAAACATTATTTTGCTTTTATCCTTACAGAATAATTACAGATATACGCAAGCATTTAGATTTAGTAAGGTCCTTCAAAATAAAAGTCGCATGTATTTAGGCTATTGGTTGGTATACATTTAAGGACTAAACAGCTGGCAATCAACTAGTGTGCTTTGAATCATCAGTCTTGCTAACGATTCAATAAGGATTCTAATTAAACGTACTTGTTTACAGTTAAGAACAATCGATCCGTTTGTTCTTTATATAACTAAATTCAGCCGAGGTAACAAATTAATGCAACCTTGTAACAAATTAAAGCTACTGTTTTGCACATTTCAGCCTAACCTATTTTCTGAAATGGGTCATCCCTCTTTTTACATTCTCTCTCCTCGCTCTTTGGTTTCAATTTAACCCAGGTTTAAATTATTAACTGCTTTAGTCATCAACATAGAAAATACATGATAGATATTGTATAGATTTCCCAAAATGTAAATTCTGTTGGTTGAACATGGTAGGTTGCAGGTAGCATGTGGGTCCAAAGTTCAAAGTCCATGATAAACCTTAAATGTAGCTGCTACAGCCAGACCAGTTTTTGGACCACAGCACAACCTGTCATAACTGACCCATATGTGCTTTTAGTGCATCTTTCTGGGATGTTGTCAGTGTTGCTGTTCAGGGATGTGTGGGTCATATGAGCGTTTTAATATGTGGGCCACCTTTAGCTCACATGCAGTTTGCCAGTGCTGACGGTGGCCCAGAGATGCCATATTTCCGCCAGAAATTGAACATATCCACATGCTGTCTGGGTTACATGTCAAACAGCTGCTTGTTTTGGCCTAGGTAACGGTCACCTTTGCCATGGTATGACAATCTGTACAAAATTTAAAATAAAACAAAAGTGTTTGACATATACTACCTTTCAAATAGAGCATTATTATACTTTTTACTCCATACTTTGTATCGTTATAATTGTCAATATTGTAAAAACACCCAAAAAAACATATAAATTGATTCATGGTTGATTCAAAGTTTATTTTAGTAAAAAAAAAAAAAAAAAAAAGATAATTTTGTATATTACAACATCTTCAAAAATTCTTTAGTAAGGAATAAGTTATAAGACTTAGCGCCATGTCCTTAGACACTGAAATTATAAGGGATAACTTTAGTACTTTATCAAAGAATGTATTGAGGAGTTTTAATAGGAACGGTTCTGGCTCGTTATCCTGGCTCACTAAGACAACAGAGTCCTTTCATTAACCCTTTAATTAACATTTTATTTTAGAAGAAACACTAATTTTAGACCATCTGTGGTGTTTAATAATATTAAAAAACTATCTATTATATATAACAGTAAATAGCTGAAAATTCTAATAAAACCAGTTTCCTGTTAATAGTGTTGGAGTGTCTAATGCTTGTTCTGGTTATGGTACACTCAAGGGGAATGGAGGTCCAGGAGGGTAAATAAGGGTGGTCCTAGTGTTGTCAGTATTACATTTGGTTGCAGTCTGCCTGATGTCCTGGTGTGGAAGATTTTTCCTTATGTTTTTTCATATTTAAACTGGAGTAACAAGTCATCTCATGTTAAATGACATTGCAGTGTTAACTCTGTTAATATCTTAGAAGTACCTCATTTTACTGTCATAAACAGGGGCAGTTCTATCTCCAGGAGTAATTTTGGGTGATTCAGACAGTCCTCCATCTGCCATGAGGGTTAGGGTATCTCCGCCCATGACTGCTTGAATCTTTATACATTTTAGGGTTAGGGTATCTCCTCCCGTGACTGCCCGGGTCTTCATACACTTTTAAATCCAGAATGACCATTTCTTCAAAATGTCTCACATTCACCTGTACAGGTTCTCTCTCTGTGTCAGAATCAGCACGTAGCTCTTCTATCATTAGCTCTTCTATGAAAATATTATTGCTTTCTCTTCGGTAGACAAGGTGAAACTTTTTTAAATAAACAACACTACTTTGTTTAAAGTTATTGTTTAAGCTGAGTGAATTTGAATATGACTTAACTTTAACCACTACTCCTGTCTTAGTAATGTTAACGTCAGGGATTACATCATACAACTTCTGAAAGTTCAGTGGCTTTAGTTGTTTAGTTATTTGCTCACAGGACTGACTTAAACATGTTTTAAAAGCAGTATAGTTATATATTTATCCCTTAAACTACTGTTAAATTTGTTTTTCAATTAGGTTTTTTTCAGTTACTTTAAATATGATCTATAGGGTATTCATGAGTAACTAATAAAGAAACCATAAAGGTGTATAACTTTGATAAACGTTAAATATATGATAAATATAACATTTGATGCGATCCTCTTCAGCACCTCTTAGCAATGTGCAAGGACGCGTCAGTACGACGGAATGCGAGCTAGCGAGGTTGATTCGTGTACTGGAGGAGAGGTGCTATATTTAGCTAGATAGATAGCAATAAGTTTAACTCAAATAGCTTCAGTAAAAAACGTCAGCACGGATTTCCTTTGGGATAAGCGTACGGGCCTCGCTGCCAAAACGGTAAAGGTACGAATACTTTAAATTGAAGACCTTTCCCATCTTTTCCGTGGTCCTCGAACAGTGACCGAGCTAGATGACTAGCAAGTGAGATTTAACGAAATGGTTCCTCTCGCTGATGTTAGCTAGCTAGGGCTATCCTTCATCAGTTCCCTGACATATTTAAACGTGCGGTTACTTGGTTTAGACAAAGTCAGAGACTAAACAAATAAACCTGTTCACATTGCATCGCAAGACACCGCTTTTTAGCTAAGCTAACTTTGCGTCAGAAAGCCCTCGGTGCTGTTAGCCAAGTTAGCAAGCTGTTAGGGCTACCTTAGCCCTTGGACGAAGAGTAGTGTTTTCATTCAGGTTCCTTAGCAAGCTAAGCTAACCTAGCTGGCTTACATACGCGGCAAACAACTAACCGCTCTGATATTGCTAACTAGCTGACTAGCTTGCCAACGTTTTTACCATTGGTCTTGAATGTAAACATATCAGTAACATAAGTATTTATTACTGGTCTACAAGTAGTATTTTATGTTCACAAAGCTCGTTGTCCCCATCCAAAAGAGCTAACTAGTTAAAATTAGCAGGTTAGCTAATTAGCTAACTAGTATTATCTAAGGAGTTATAGTGTCATTACTGTTAAAGGAAGTGAATAAACTAATGACTGTTAAGGCAAGTTTATTTACATAGACAACTAGCTATCGCTTTTCTTACACAGCGATAATGTAAACACCTTTAATGTCCCTGCTCATCAGATAATGCCTTTGGCTGTTTTCAATCAAAGGCATAGTAGTTCAAAGACCCTAGCTCTTAACTAGCTAAGTTATAACTTACAGATTGTTAACTAGCTAGCCTGAGTAGCGGGTAGCTATGTAGATAACTAGTTAGCTATGCTAGGTAGCTAACCAGCAAATAAAGTGTGGAGGCTGGCATTTTATCTAGCTAATGTTTAAGGAAGCTGCCTTCAACTTTTCCATTATACACACGCTGCCCACCGTATTAATGTTACAATGTTAGACAGGATTTATTGATGTTATTGTCGACATGTCCCACTTTAAGTGCTTAAACGGTAAAATTGCCATATATCTTCTCTTCATCTGTGACGTTTTAGTTTTTTGTAATGCTTTAGTTCTGCTTTTTGGCGAAGACCTTGTCGAGGTGATGGAGCTCTGGTTATAACAAGCTTCTTAATTCTCCTTACCTAATGTGAAGCACTTTGAGATGTGCTATACAAATACATCGGCCTCTTCGTGCCTCTGTCTTTTCTATTCGCGTGTGCTGATTTCTCATTCAGAATGTATGGTGCTGTCAGCAGCATTAGAATCTCTCTCAGAGCGTGATCTCTTCATACACACACCTGTGACATACTTGTCTTCCGAAGAGTGATTTCCTTATAGACATACATGTCATCTCTGCTCCCATTGGTAGATGCCTTATTCTTTTCGTTACCCATCGCCTGAACGGAGCAGTCGTGGAAGTTACTGGAACCAGTATGGAAGCCGTAAACAGCGGCACAGCTGGCGTCCTCATCCCCGATCCGTGTCTCCAGGATTTCGGCCAGTCAGGAGCCCCAGCATGTGCTGCAGAGCTCAGAGAGAGCGGTGGGAGTTGACAGAAAGCAGCTATCAGCAGTCCAGCAGGTAGGTGTGTGTGTGTCTGTCTGTCTCTCTCTCTCTCTCTCTCTTCTGGAAGTTTACTGTATTACATGTATACTGCATGTTCATGTGCTCTTGGTCATCTCACTGAATTACACTCAGGGTTGTTTAACTGCAGATGCAACAATACCGACTTTCACTGCTGCTGATGATTTCAGTGAATCTTTAATATCTGTTATCAACTTTCTTGTTGCTAAAGCAGGAAATTTGCCTTCTAGCCACAGATTTGGCTCAGGTGGGCTTGTATGATTGCTCTCTGTCTAAAGTGACTGATTGATTGTTAACTGCTTTCATAATGTGAATAGAAACTTCAGGCTCAGTGGTGTTAGTCTTGCTCAGATCTGTATTGCTGTTCCTGCTCAGACTCCTGTAGGTTCATATGGTGTAACTGCTACTGGTGGTGCATCATAACATTTTTAGGTTACTTTTGTTAGAGAGCTGCTTGGAACCATAAGAGGAGGATGAAACACTTGCTCACCTTTCTGTTTGTAGGCCACACTAACTTTGTGTGTGTGCGTACGTGCGCGTGTGCATTCCCTGTCTGGATTCTATTTGTTTTTACTAGTTATTAAAAGCATTATGTTGACTGCAGGTTTCCTCAACGACATTACTATGACAATGAACGGTTGGAATATAGCTGTTTGGAGCGAGGCACAGTGAACAGCTCCTACACCCACGGTAGCTTCACCTGCCGTTTCCATGACTACAACCATGAGGAGTATCACAGAGGAGAGCGTTGGGAGCAAGGAAACCGATTTGGGCACAGACGCAGACCCAGGAGAACCAGGACAAGAAGCCGCTCTAGAAGGCGCTCTAGAAACTTTTCTAGAAGGCGCTCTAGAAGGCGGAGCCAGTCATTATCATCGGTGAGTCTTTCAGTGCTTCTGTTCCTCAGGATCTCTGCAGGATTCTTGCTGCCATCATCCTGCTCTTTAAGTGTAATAATATTGTTTGTAGGATTTATGAGTACCTAGGAGAGTTTTCTTGGTTTACTCATATATACAGTCATATGAAAACCAGAGTTCACCCTCTTTGAATTCTCTGGTTTTGCATATCAGGACATGAATCATCTGGTCCTTAGTCAAATCATATTTAGATTTGACATGACTAGATTTGATGTGTGTAGCTAAGTCCAAAAACCATCTGGCTGTCTGCTCAGGGCAATGGAGAAGTGGGTGTCTGGACCACAGGTGGTGGGCTCAGGGGGTGGGCTCAGGGGGTGGTGGGAGGAGCTACAGCAGGGGCATCAAGGGGGCGGTGGTAGGAGCCACAGCATGGGCCCTCAGGGGGTGGTGGGAGCAGCCACAGCAGAAGGCCTCAAGGGGTTGGTGGGAGGAGCCTCAGCAGTTCAGCAACAACATGACACATGAAAAGGATGCACCTCAGCGAAAAGAGAGGAGAGATTAGGTAAGCTCATATACTAAGGACTGTAAGTCAGGGATCTATAGTGTGCAGGGATGGACTCCAGTAAATCCAGTTGTGGCAGTACAACTAAAAGGAAAGATCAAAGAAACATAAGCAAGACCTTAGCAGGTCTGAAAATGAAGGAAATAGAACCTTAGCTGAACAACACTACAGATTCCACTGTATTTATTTACTAAAACCTAGGCCATTATGGAGAACACATTTGTGAAAAAAGTGTACCCCATGAATCAGTAGCTTGTAGAACCACCTTTGGCGGTAATAACTTGTAGTAATCGTTTTCTGTACGACTTTATCAGTCTCTCACATGTTTTGGAGGAATTCTGGCCCACTCTTCTTTACAGCGTTGCTTCAGTTCATTGAGGTTTGTGAGTTCATTGGTTCATGCACAGTTCTCTGAAGGTCCCACCACAGCAGTTCAGTAGGGTGGAGGTCTGGACTTTCACTGGACCACTGTAACACCTCGATCCTTTTCTTTTTCAGTCAGTCTGTTGTAGATTTGATGGTGTTCTTGTGATCGTTGTCCTACTGCATGACCCAGTGTTGGCCCAGCTTTACCTGTCAGACTGATGGACTCGCGTTTGATTCTACAATACTTTGATGTGTGGAGGTGTTCAAGATCAATTCAATAACTGTAAGGTTTTTACTAGTTTTTATTAATGGTGAAATGTGGTGGTGTTCTTCTGAGGTCGTATTGATCTCATTTTAAGACCAGCTGAGGACCAGGTGATTTTTTTTTTTTATGTTCTGATATGTAAAACCAGCAAATTCAAAGAGGGTGAACTTTGTTTTTTACATGACTATATTATATATTGCATTGTCTCTGTCTCTATATCTCACCCTTTCTTTGTTTTTCTTTTCATTGTTGTTTTCTCTTAATTCCTCTTAAGTCTCTCTCTCTTACCCTCTCAAACTCTCCCTCAAACTCTCTCTCTCTTTCTCTCTCACCCTCTCAAACTCTCCCTCAAACTCTCTCTCTCTTTCTCTCTCACCCTCTCAAACTCTCTCTCTCTCTTTCTCTCTCACCCTCTCAAACTCTCCCTCAAACTCTCTCTCTCTTTCTCTCTCACCCTCTCAAACTCACCCTTAAACTCTCTCTCTCTTGTCTCACATTGCTCATTTTGTATTTCATATCACACGCTCCAAAACTACACTGAACTACGTTAGGAGTTTGTGTGTTTGTTCATGTGCATGTGTGTTCCTATTAGTAAACCCAACCAGGAAAATGATCCATTTAGATATATGCATGTTTGTTTGTTTACTTTTAAATCACTGTGAGTGTAAAGTGTGTATTGGAGAGATACTGTATGAGTGTGTTGAGAGAAAGTCGATAGTGTATAAGTGAGTTGAGAGAGAGAGTTGAGTGTATGTTTGAGAGTTGGGAAGTGCATGAGAAAGGTGGGGGGGGTGTCTGTATGAGCTGAGTGTGTGTATGACGAGTTGGTAGAGTGTGTGTGTGTGTGTGTGTGTGTGTGTGACGAGTTGGTAGAGTGTGATGAGTTGGTAGTGTGTGTATATGAGTTGGTTGAGTGAGTGTGTGTGTGTGATGAGTTGGTAGAGTGTGTATGATGAGTTGGTAGAGTGTGCGAGAGACGCTTAAGAAGCTAAAACGAAGCCAGTGAGGTAACCAGATCTCTGGGTCCCAGCCCACAGAACATCGATTGGTGTCTGGATTTTCCCCAAGAGGCTGTGGGTGTTTAAAATTAGAAGCCCCAGCTCTCCCAGTCCTGCCGTAGACCTCACTGCCCCCTGCCTTCCCCGCACCACCTCTCTCTTTCTTTGCGTGTTTCTCTCTCTTGCACTCTCTCTCTCTCCCTCCATTTCTCCATCTTTCACGCTACTACTGCTCTCTGTCTTCCCTCGTCCGTCTTGCTCAGTAGGAAATGTGTGGGTTGGGGAAATGGGGAAGACGAATGTATACACCATGTGTAGAAGCTTTCTGGGCTGCCCCTGTTTCTGCCTGTCTGTAAGTAGCTCCCCCTGTTTCTGCCTGTCTGTAAGTAGCTGCCCCTGTTTCTGCCTGTCTGTAAGTAGCTCCCCCTGTTTCTGCCTGTCTGTAAGTAGCTCCCCCTGTTTCTGCCTGTCTGTAAGTAGCTGCCCCTGTTTCTGC
>JAOYMR010000007.1:84982-96176 GCA_025802075.1 Tenebrosternarchus preto | reverse complement strand
CGGTTACAAGCACGTGCACGTGCACTCCCCACGGTTACAAACACGTGCACGTGCACTCCCCACGGTTACAAACACGTGCACGTGCACTCCACACGGATACAAACAGCAGTAGCAATGTGTTCTTGAGAGTTCAAAGCAGTTTAAAAGCACATTACATCAATTATAAAGGTTTATATATTTATTAAAGGTTTATTTTTAGTGTGTCATTATTTATTTTTTGTAGCTCTGCTAAAAAGCACCTTATGTGAACTAAAAATGTGTAAGATGCTAGCAGCGTTTTAGTATGTAATGCTTATTTTCTCTTTCTTGGTCTCTTTTGCTGTCTCTCTTTTTTCTCTCTCTCTACCTCTCTCTCTCCTCTCTCTATCTCTCTCTCCCTGCTGTCCCATAGAGGTGTGTGCTGTCTGAGGTGGTGGAGCACCAGCAGCTGTTTGATCTGCTGGAAGGGATGCTGTGCTACGACCCCGAACGTCGTCTCTCTCTCGCCTCCTGCCTGCGCCACGCCTTCTTCTCCTCCCTCCGAGATGACCGCCGTTCTTCCTGCTGCAGCCGTGACGTTAGCCGGTGACCTCCAACCTTTGTTCTGTGTGGATGACTATTGTGTCTCTGTTCTGTCTCGACTACCTCATCCCCTGCTGTTCTTCCTGAGGCGTCCCACCTCCTCGGCTCCTTGGCTCCTCCCTCACCCTGCAGGAGAGGAGCAGCTACATGGTGATTGTCGGTCGTTCAGATGGAGTTTTCGGAGTTGTGGTTGAGGGTGGGATGGACTCGGATCCGTGACCAAGACTCCGTTACAGACTCGAGGGGAAACGTATGTTCGGAAAGGCAGAGATGACGAGGAGTTTGGTGGAAATTAGTTTCTGTCGTTTCCCCCTTGTACTGCTTGGATAAGTCCATCACTGGCTGTTTAATGGCGCTGGATTAAACTGCCCGCTCTTCTCCAATAGCCAATCAGAAGGGAGCCTGCCCCATCAGCGTGACTATACACTGTTCTTTGATTGCCAGCTCAACTGTGCTTGTGTGTAGAGGTTGGAGAAATCATCAACAGCTCTCTTCTACAGATGGCAACCGTGTTCACAGAGCCTTACACATCCGTGATCTGTGAAACCTCAATCAGGCTGGCTGCTTTTGTGTAGGTATAACTCACATGGATTTGCAGTATTTATTTTAAGAAACTGTTTTTGTATGAATTAACATGTACTGCAAAAGCCTCTCTAATAAAATAACATGTACTGCACAAACCTGTGTGATACAATGATTTTTGTTTGTTCCATGTATTCGAAAAGTAGATTTCAATATGATAGACTAACACAGGAAAACTGAATCTGAAGGGTTATTGAATTTTAATGAGACTGTGTGTGTGTGTGTGTGTGTGTGTGTGTGTGTGTGCGCGCGCACGCGCACGCGCACGCATGCATCAGCCTTGGCAGTGTTTTGTGATCTTAGTGATTGAGTTTGTTTACTTGAGGAGCGTGATGTGGTAGGAGTGGGGAGGTCACAGTTAGGGTCAGGGTGACATTTAGGGTCTGTCTTTCTCTCCCCAGCTGGGTGTTACAAGTGCTAGAACATGAACCCTTGTGAAAGGGATTAACTGTAATTAGTAGGCTTTGGCAAATTGTTCTGCTTTTTAGAGCCAAACAGACAAACGAAATTCTGAGAGGCAGCATTTCACAGGCGTTGTGAATCCCTGGTATTTATTATTAACACATACCCAGAGAGCCAAACCCTAACCCTCCCTTAACGCTAACCCTAACACTCCGAGTCTGGTCCATCAGAACCTCAGGGCCTGAACCTCTGACCATCTCTCTTTCCTTCTCCCGCTCTCTATCTTTTTTTCTTTCTCTCCCTGCTTCCTTTAGTGTCTGAAGATGTGCTGTCTCTGTTTTTGTATAATTTGTGTGCGTGTGCTTGTGTAGGTAATTAATGGTGTTCTCTCACCTGTTGGACACATCAAGGCTGTTCCAGCAGGGTCACTGATAACGGCCCTCACATACTCAGCTCCCCCTGTACCTCCTATCTGTTCTTCAGCTTTACTGAATTTTTTGTTCTACCTTGTTTCGTTCGTTTTCTTTACTTGTACATTCTTTCCATGAACCACCATGCCCTCACCACCACCACCACCACCACCATCACCATGCCCTCACCACCACCACCACCACACCCTCATCACCGGTCACACTGCCACACACCCACCACGCCCTCGCCACTGGTCACACCACCACCACCACCACCATACCCACCACAACCTCACCACCACCACTACCACCATGCCTTCTCCACTGGTCACACTGCCACACCACACTCACCATCGGTCACACCACCACACCCACCACGCCCTCACAACCGGTCACACTGCCACACACCCACCATGTCCTCGCCACCGGTCACACCACCACTACCACCACGCCCTCACCACCGGTCACACCGCGTTCGCTTGCTGTTTCTATAAATAAAGCATATAACACTGGATAGTGTTCAGTTCTGAGTTTCACTGTGTGTGTGTGTGTGTGTGTGTGTGTGTGTGTGTGTGTTTTTGTGTGTGCGCACGCATGTGCACACACACTCTCAAACACACGCACACAAACACCGCACACTCACATCCACAAATTAGGTGATTCTGTCTGCTTAAATACTGACTTTGTTCCCAATTTCTAACCAGAATGCCAAGTACACAAGCCATCTTTGAGCTGTAGGTAGGAATGTGGCTGCTCCCCCCTCAACTAGCTAAAATGGTACAGTCTGAAGTCCCCCTCAGGATGAGAGCTGTAACATGGACCACAAGCCCCACAGTCCTAGTAGTGTAGTAGATCTGATCGTACAGGACAGTGCAAAGTCATGTAAACAGCTCATTCCATTCAACATGCACCTCTCTCTATTCTATTCAGGCTCTCTCTCCTGCTCTCTCTCTGTGTCTCTCTCCCCGTCTCTGTCTCTCACTCTCTCTATTGCTCTCCCCACCTCCCCTCCTACTCTCGCCCTCCTCTACAGCACATGCTACTGTAGGGCAGGGAGGTTGTAACACAACTAAATATAGCACTAAATATAGCCCTGTGAGCCACGTCTGATGTGTTAACTTGTATGTGGTGTATGTGGTTATACGTGCCTCCCTCACAGATAATCTCTATCTCGTGCTCAGTGCTCTGTATCTGACATTACAAACGTTTATGTTCACGTTGTTTTCGATTTCAACAGGATGTCTCCAGCTTTGCAGTTTAGGAGCTTTGCAGCATTTCAAACTGGAATATTCATGATGTACAATCAGACACACACACACACACAGTCAGAACATCAGCCAGACACACACACACACAGTCAGAACATCAGACACACTTATTTTTTCATCATTTATTTTTTTGATGTTTTGTATCTTTTTTTCATAATGAGTACAAGCAGGTGTTAAAATAAAGATTTGTAGTTGTGATGTACAGATCAATTCTCTGGACCATTTAGATTTTAGAAGTGTCCTGATGTGTGTGTGTGTGTGTGTGTGTGTGTGTGTGTGTGTGTGTGTGTGTGTGTGTGTGTGTGTGTGTGTGTGTGTGTGTCCGTCCTAACCAAGGCTATTCAAACTATTCTTTCAGCTCTGCCCTCAGTTAAAGTCTGGACTCTTGTTGACATATAAAGCTCTAAATGTTTTGGTCCCACAGTCTCTGAGTGAGCTCACTGTGTACTATAACTCACATCACCAACTCACTCTCTAAATACAGGGTTTCTCTTAGCTCCCAGAGTCAGTAAGGTTACATTATAAAGTTCCTTAGTTATGGAACAGTCTTCCAGCTCTAATCAAACACTCAAATGCACTCCCAATACACTCCAATCTAGGCTAAAGATTTACTTATTTACTCAAGTGTTTGGTTAGTATGCTGTATATAACGGAGCAGAACCTAGAGCCCCCAGAGTAATCTGAGATGTTGATGCTGTCATCCAGTCATGTCAGGCATTCACTCTAGTTTGTGATGATGATGGGATGGAATGTGATGTCTCAGAGAGCCTCAGCCTCTGGTCCTCATTTTTACAACACTGAACTAGGGTGCGTTTATGTGTAGAAATGACTTGCTGTGTGGGTCGATGGGTGGGTGTAGAAATATTTTGCTAGGTGTGTGTATGGCCCCTCCCCAGCCACTTCCTACAGGAAGACGATGGTCACATTCTGATCCATACCTCAGGTACTATGAACCTTAAGTACAGTCTAGCTTGAAACACCGCGTACGAGTGTCACGGTACACAAGCATTCACAAGTATTCTCTTGGCTCCAAAATGGTGGAATGAACGTCCACTGGTTGTCCGAACAGCAAAGTGTCTTCAAACACCATCTGAAGTGCTTTGATAAACACTTGCACTTGACCTGTGTTTAGTATATGCCCTTGTGTTCTGTAGCATTGTTGTATCTGTTAGTTTCAACACTCAAACCTGGTTCTAGCAGTATCTCGGTTAAGGGTATTTTGAGACTCTAACCTACTTGTGCTAGCTAAGGATGTTTTTCTGTAAAATGCTTGTATGTGTCTGTGTATGGATGTGTGTGTGATTGAGTGTATATGGGTGTAAGTGTGTGTGAGTATGAGTGAGCGCATGTGGGTGTGTGTGGGGTATGTGTGCATTTGGGAGGAGTGTTCTCTCTGTGGAACTGAATGACTTTGAAGGCTGTTGTGATTTTCTTGAACTTTGACCTTCTATTACTATAAATCCAGAGTTGTTTGAAGTGAATGATAGAGGATGTTGAGCGGGTCGATGTGTTTGGAGTGATGGTCTCACTGAGGCACTGACACAGAGGAACATGCTTACGGTGTGGCCTGCCGTGTCTCCAACAGCGAGAAGATACCTGTCGTCCTCTACGACGAGCAAAGCCTTTTCCGTCTCTGCAGGGTTGCCAGGTGACACAACGGCGAGGGTCAAAGTAGGGGGGGGCAGGGGAGGCAATGGCTCTGTGCGAGACTTCCAGGAGATTCCCCACACCGGCAGTAATGGCTGGATTAACCTGTTCCGCTTCTGGAGGGAGGGAACCTTCAGCCATCTACACAAACACATGGAGAAGGCCTTCAAGACTCTTGGACCCATCTACAGGTACCAACACAGTACAGGTACTGAACAGTAACAGAAACCCTGTTCTCGTCTGGGAAGGTAAATTAACTGCTGCCGTCAGTGTCTGCTCATAGCACTGTGATTTGTTCTTTTATGACTGTAGATGTGTTCTTTTATGATTGCTCTTATTCACAATATTGTTCAAAATCAGCTAAAGAAATCTGATAAAAATCAACTCATTTATTGGGGGGGAGACAGGAGTTATTGTTGACATAGAACTATGATTAACAAGTGTAAAATGTTACTACACAAATATACACGTAATATTAAAAAAATGGGATAAAAAACTCCAGACTACATGTAATATGTTCAATGGTCATTTTCTTTGTTCTCTCTCTCTCTCTCTCTCTCTCTGTCTCTCTCTCTCTCTCTCTCTCTCTCTCTCTCTCCCCCTCCCAGGCAACATTTAGGCTCTCAATGCAGTGTTAATATCTTGTTGCCAGGCGATATTGGGGAGCTGTTTCGCTCTGAGGGTTTGCATCCACGCCGCATGACCCTGCAGCCATGGGCCACACACCGAGAGACTCGTCAGCATAGCAAAGGGATCTTCCTCAAGTCAGGCACTGTCTTTGTTAGGATATGCGTGTGTGTGTGTGTGTGTGTGTGTGTGTGTATGTGGGCTTGTCAAATTCTGAACACTCCTAATGAACATTTTGTTTCGTATGGAGGGAGTGTATAAACACAAAACACGTTCCCTCTCTTGTTCATATGTGTTAAGTCCAAGATGCCTCTACTAGTCCAAGCAACACAACAACACAAGTAACATCTGTGGACATATTTACACTGTTGGCTGCTGTACCTTTAGTGCACAAGCTACATAATTTAAAGGTTGTTTTGAAAGGGGGGGGGGGCAAACTGCCAGAATGAATGTTGTTTCTTCTGAGATTTTGTTAGCTGATGCATTCTGTAGCAGGAGTGTCTGTCCTTGTGTAAAACCCAGTGAGCGACACAATACAAAAGAGACAACAAAATGAAAAGAGTGTTATGCATTTGTGTAGAGTCACCTGATGACGCCCCTCCTCTCTTCCATTTAAATCTGTGGTAACCCATTTAAAACAATCCCAGCTGGACCAGCCTTTGTTTTAGATTTTCTAGGTTGTTCAGTAGTGTGTGTACTATGATGTTTCACTATGTTGCATGTACTCGAGTCTTGAGGTGCAAGTTAATAAAGTTGTTTGTTTTCTATCTATTTTTTGTTTTCTGTGTAGACTCTCTCTATAAAGAGCATTTACTATGCTTGTGTCTCACAGAATTTCAGTGATTTTAATAATTGTTTTTCTTAAAATGTTTCTATATTAACGTTTTATATTAATTTTATATAGCAAATTTATTATATTTACAACTCCATCCATGGAGGAACAGGACCACATACGTTTTGTTGATTAGTTTGAAATTGAGAAGTGTGTGTGTGTGTGTGTGTGTGTGCAGGAATGGTGCTGAGTGGCGAGCTGATAGGCTGCTGTTGAACAGGGAGATGATGTTGAGTTCGTCTGTCCAGCGCTTTCTGCCGCTGCTAGATGAGGTAGCGAGAGATTTCTGTTATTTACTGCACCGCCGAGTCCAATCAGAGGGGCAGGGTCACAATGGACAACGCAGCTTGACCCTTGACCCCAGCCGTGACCTCTTCCGCTTTGCTCTAGAAGGTGAATGTTTCTATTGTGTCGAAACAACCCGAACCTACTACATTAACTACATCAGCGTTCTACTTTATTTTACTCTGTCAGTGCTGGTTTATTTAACTCATTAGCGGGTTTAACAGCTTGTCTCACAGCAGCTTTAAACAGGAATGTAGAGCTCATTACCTCATTGTCCCTGTCTGTCTGATTGCATGTATGCAGGTAGTTATTCCTTCCTGTCTGTCTGATTACACCTGTGCAGGTAGTTACTCCTCATGTGAAATTGTGTGAAAATGTCTTCTGTTTTTTCCTCTTCCCATCCAGCCAGTTGTCATGTGCTGTATGGTGAGCGCATCGGCCTGTTCTCATCCAAGCCCTCCTGGGAATCTGAGCGTTTTATCAGGGCAGTAGAATGCATGCTGACCACTACTACACCCCTCCTCTATCTGCCACCTCGACTCCTGCACCGCCTACATGCCCCCCTGTGGACCCAGCATGCCACTGCATGGGACAACATCTTCAGCCATGGTGTGCAATTTCACGTCACAACGGCATTCATTTCTGTAAATGAGGATTCTGTGTATACAATACAGTCACTCAAATACATAATCACTCAGTACATAATCACTTCTCTGCAGTCACTCTACATACTCTGTATGTTCATAGTTTCCTATGTACATAGTCACTCCGCATATAATCACTGTGTTCGTTTACTTTCTACATATTCACACTGTAAAAGAATCGCTCCATACGTATTCAGTCTTTCTTTTTTCCCCTCCTTCTTTGTGGGTTAGCGGACACTCGAATCCAGAAGAACTACCAGCGTTTCCAAGCTGCTGGCCCTGATGGATCAGTACCAGGTCCAGTTAGCTCATTTCCGGGGGTTCTGGGACAGCTGATGGAGAAGCAGCAGTTACCTCTCAATCTCATCAGAGCAAATATCACAGAGCTCATGACTGGTGGAGTTGACACAGTGAGTGATGAATTATATGCACAGTTAGAGCAAAGTCTAATTAGAATGGCTATTGTAGAATGAATAACAACAACAACAATAATAGTAATTATTATTATTATTAGGAATCGAATACAACATGTAATGTAAACGTATTAAATTTGGTATGATTTGGTATGAAATTTGATTATTATTATCATTGTTTTTATTCAGTATTGTCATGTGAACAACAACAATAATAATTACAGCAATAATACTAATTTTATTTTTTAATATTATTATTAGATTTGGTATTGTCATGTGAATTATAATGATGATGATTATTATTATTATTACATTTTGTATTGTACTGTGAATTATAATGATGATTATTATTATTACATTTTGTATTGTAGTGTGAATTATAATGCATTTTGTGAATTTTGTTTAGGAGAAAAAGACTCAGGGCATAATTATAATTATTATCTCCTTCTCATTTTAACTCACTCTCATCCCCTCCACCTCTCCCCTTCTGATCTCTCTCTATCTCTCTCTGTCTCTCTCTCTGTCTCCCTCAGACAGCGGTTCCTTTACAGTTTGCCTTGTTTGAACTGGCTCGGAACCCTGCTGTGCAGGACAAAGTACGCAGACAAGTACAGGACTCATGGTTGCAGGCAGCAGGCAATCCACAGAAGGCTCTGCAGGGGGCGCCACTGCTAAAAGGAACAGTGAAGGAGACCTTGAGGTCGGGCATAAGACATCTAGCAAAAAATCCTAGAAAAGGGTTTATTCTTTTCAGAATGATCTCAATATATGTTTTATTTAAGGTTAAAGTTATCTAATTAACTTTGAAAGGTCCATGTACAGTAAATTTCAAGTGAATTTGGTCCCAGTATGTGGTGTTTGCTGCAGGCTTTATCCAGTGGGCATCACAGTGCAGAGGTATCCCATACGAGACATTGTGCTACAGAATTACCTCATACCTGCTGGGGTAAGAGCACAGATCTCTGAGAGACTAATGCACATGTCTCAGCTGCTGGAATATCTTTTATTCTCCCTCCCTCACTAACTTTCTCTTTGCCTCCATTTCTCTCTCCCCAAAATCTGTCTGGTTCTCAATGTTAAGCCTCTCACAGACAGAGTCTTGAGAATCACAGGCACTAACATTAACCTGATTCTAGACCTGCATGTAATAGGCAAATTAATGTGATTCCAGACCTCAGTGTAACAGATTAACCTGATTCTAGACCTCCGTGTAATAGATTAACTTGATTGTAGACCTGCATGTAATAGATTAACTTGATTCTAGACCTCTGTGTAACAGATTAACATGATTTCAAACCTCAGTGTAATAGGCTCAGTATTTAGAATGATTCAAGATGTAAGAACAACAGATTCTGTAACAGGTGGCGTGATTAGCATGATTCTGTAACAGGTGGCATGATTAGGATGATTCTGTAACAGGTAGAGTGATTAGCATGATTCTGTAACAGGTGGCATGATTAGTACAGTCCTGTAACTGGTGGTGTGATTAGCACAGTTCTGTAACAGGTGGCATGATGAGCACAGTTCTGTAACAGGTGGTGTGATTAGCACGATTCTATAACAGGTGCCGTGACAGTTCTGTAACAGGTGGTGTGATTAGCATGATTCTGTAACAGGTGGAGTGATTAGCATTATTCTATAACAGGTGGCATGATTAGCACAGTTCTGTAACAGGTGTCATGATTAGCACGGTTCTTTAACAAGTGGATCAAATTTTCTGCTATGCTTTGATGGACCTTTTCATCATATTATAGTTTGAAAATGCAACAGTTGTATTTTAGAACAGCTGATTAATAAATCAATGGTTGTATAAACCCTAAACTGAAGTTGCAATAAAATGTACAGTGGTCTGAATTGTCAAGATTCTTTGTTCTTCTCTTATCATGTTGGATTCCTCAAAACATCTCTAGACTCCATCTCCAGAGTCTATAAGCATTTGCAGACCTTTCTTGTCAGCTGAGTGTTCAGGTTTTTACTGGAGTTTGGGGTCCTGCAGAAGCTTTATCCTGTTGTCAGTATTGTTTGGTCAGTCTGAAACTGGATTGTTTTTGTTTGGATTAGAATGTATACTTTCGTAGTGTCTTTGAAATATAGCAGCCTCTCCTCTAACATGACTTCCATAATTCACAGTGGGGAGCTCGTCCGGTTCTCCATGACTGTGACTATTCATGACTGTTACTCATAACTGTGACACTCGCATACCTTTCTTCCTCTGGTGTTTCTAAGCAGAAAGCTTCATCTGTCTACTGTAACTATAGAACCCAGATACAATGGTTTTACATAGCTTGTTGCCATGGATTTAGTTGCTATGGAAATGGTATCTAATTGCAGTTTTGGAGACTTGGTGAGCAAGCAACTCCTGCAACTTGTCTGTCGGAAAGACTTACACAGAGAGATTTGTCTCTGAAAGACTCAGAGAGAGATTTGCCTCTGAAAGACTCATAAAGAGAAATTTCTCTAAAAGATTCAGAGAGAGATTTGTCTCTGAAAGACTCACAGAGAGAGAGATCTCTGAAGCAGCTCTGCTCACTGTGGAGCTTCTTCTTCCAGTGGAGCTTCTTCTTCAAGTAGATTCATCACAGTACCTTTAGTTTAGTTTAGTTTAGTTTAGTTTTTGCATCCCATCCCAATATATGACCTGTGTCTCACTTCACTGGGGAACATATATGAAGTCATATATGACAACTCAGGAATGTCATCTAATATATAATGTAAGATACTCAGGAATCTAATCTAATATGTAATGTAAACTACATAGGAATCTAATAGAACGTAATGGAAACTACACAGCAATCTAATAGAACATGTAAACTACTCAGGAATCTAACAGAACATGTAATGTAAACTACACAGGAATCTAATAGAACATGTAATGTAAACTACTCAGGAATGAAATAGAACATGTAAACTAGTCAGGAATCTAATAGAACATGTCTCTTCCCCTCCCCCTGCAGACCCTGGTTCAGGCATGCCTGTATCCTCTGGGTCGGAGTCCAGATATCTTTCAGAACCCGGAGATCTTTGACCCCACCCGCTGGGGCAGGGCTGAGGTAGGAAGGGGGCGGAGCAGTGAGGATGGTAACCTGGAGACAGGCTCGGGGACTGAGTTCCGGTCCTTGGCGTTTGGTTTCGGGGCCAGGCAGTGCATCGGGAGAAGGATCGCAGAGAATGAAATGCAGTTGCTACTTTTGCATGTGAGTACATCTGGGGTCAGGGGTCAGGGGTCTGAGACATCTGGACCATGAGAAGATGACAATAAATGATGAAAGAACAAGAAGACAGAGAGAGAGATAAAAGTGAATGATGCCACAATTATATATTCAGACCCAATAAACAACCATATATATCAGTGTATATTCAGACCTAATAAAGAACCATATATATCAGTGTATATTCAGACCCAATAAACAACCATATATATCAGTGTATATTCAGACCTAATAAAGAACCATATATATCAGTGTATATTCAGACCTAATAAAGAACCATATATATCAGTGTATATTCAGACCTAATAAAGAAC
>JAOYMR010000006.1:30019626-30031620 GCA_025802075.1 Tenebrosternarchus preto | reverse complement strand
CCAAGTTGACTTATCAAGAATTTCTTAGTTTGTGCAGTACATTTTTGAGTTTCCAAGAAAAGATGTCAACGCTGCTATTTTTTTGAACATTACGTTTCTGACTTTCTGTGAAATATCATTATTATTATTTGAGTTTTAATTACTTTTCCCAATTGTCCTGCTTTGGAATAGAATGTGCTGTGTCCCCAATGCATTTGTGTTCATTAAAGTACAATTTGTTAGAAGAATTTTGACATTTACTCATTTTTTTAAAGACACTGCTATTATTTTGAGCACAACTGTAAGTGATAAAATGCTTATCTAGTAACTGATTTGATGAAAACTGAGATCAGTCTTTTACTGCACTAAGTTCTTTAGATCTGTGTTGCGCTTTGCTGTTCTTAAATATAAAAAATAGCTGTTTTACCTTTATTCAACTGCAGAAAAAAATGCCCATCCAGCTAGTAATGTGCTCAAGGTGTGACGTGCTGTTTGGAGTGAGGACTAAGTAATTCTTATGCATTGTCTGCATAGCTGTGGTAAGATAAATAAAACCTTGTAAGATTTGGGTAAAATGACTGATTAAGAACAGCTCAATATTCAAATCCTGGGGGACACAACAGGTTACCAGCACACAACAAACTAATGACTTCAGCTGATTTTGCTATTGTTAATATTATTGTTGATAATGCTGGGGGGGAAATAATTGTCTAGCTTTTTATATTTTTTATTGTAATCATGCAGCCTTACTTTGAATATTTTTAGTATATTTAGTTTTGTTTTAAACCACCTGTGTTCCATCTTTCTGCATTCCCTTTTTTGGATTAGAACTGCAGTATTTCTCCATAGTACTTTCTGTAGGTTAAGTCTCATCCATGACTCTTGAGTTGAAACTAATCTTGCAAAGCATCAATAGAATTGGAAGGTTTGCATAGTGCACATTTTGTTCATAAACGTGAAACTGTGCCGTCATATGTTAAGATCCTGTTAAAACTGACACATCTGGTCTTGAGTCATAGTGAGGTCCACATATCAGAGAGGACACAAAAATGATCGTACTTGCTAAACAGAGGCGCTATTTTGAGATAACCAAATCCAGAGTGTGACCATGGCATTGTGTGGTCCATGCCATGTGTTTGAGATCCTTGACATAACTGTCCTTGGGATTGTCAAAAGGCATGTTAAATTACAAAATGGCCAAAATCAGTGGAAATCACTCCAAAAGCTGAGGCTCCCATTTTACATACTGCCGGTTGTATACGTTTATAGAATCTGACATTTCCTCCATTTTTATTAAGCACGGGTGTGGGAGAGATTACAGGCACAGCTGGCATCATCTATGTGGCAGCAGAGGCCTTAAGAATGTCATACTTTCAAACTGGGGCATCAACTTCCTTTACAGTGGATGATGGGGTAGTGTGAAGCTGCCTTTTTAGTGGTCAAGACGTTTGTCTCCAAGATGCTAATGGAGCTTGATGTTTCTGAGGAGAAAGTCTGGGAAGCGAGTATGAGGCAGTAGATGAGGGTAGAGGAGCTGTGCTCATATCATGCTTTACCTGAGGACTGGCCTCATTGTTGCTGGGAGGTTTAGGTGGGGTGACTGGGGAGTGAAGAACAGTGTAGAGTCCTCATAAGGTTGTGAGGTCCCCGGTATCTGATAAGCTTGGTCAACATTATGGCTCTCATACAAGGTCTGCTGCTCTCTCAGGGTTCCCACAGTGGGAGGGTGATGTAACGCTGGATCTTAAAAATCCACTTGCACAAAGGAGTCCTTGGGTGTTTGTGCCAATGTGTCTAAATGGAGATGGATAAACCTAACAATAGTTGAAATCTAAGTGGTTACGTAGTTAGCAAGCCTTAACTTCACCCATCGGCTTTAAAACCACCTACCTAATATGGTGTAAATGCCCATCGTGGTACTAAAACAGCTCTGACCCATTGTTATATCCTGTTGTGCTGTGTCTGTATGTGTTTTGGTGCATTTCATGATCACGTTTACAATTTTATATAGAACACTTGAAAGATAAAATGCAAATGGAGCCACCCTGAGCTTGTAGTCTTCCAGTTTGCATGGAGGGAGAGCCTTAACTATAGCAAGGCATTTACTGCTGCTCGAACAGATTTTCTATCTACCATAACAATCCTAGCAAAACTGCATAACTGACTAGGAATAAAACTGACACCAAGTCTCAGATTACATCATGACCTACAAAGCACTGAATGGTCTTACCCTACAATACCTCAACGAACTACTGGTCCGCTTTGATCTGCAACACCTGTTTAGATCAAACGGTGCAGGCTGTTTATTAGTACCTTGAATAAGGAAATCTACCACAGGGAGAAAAAGACTTTCCTATAAGGCACCCACACTATAGAACAACCTCCCTGCCAATGTTCGAGACTTTAAGGCTAGGATGAAATCCTATTTATATAGTTGGGCTTTCTGTTGGTCTCTCATCTTAAGTTATACCTATCTGGTCCAGACAGCATTATGAAATCCCAGTTTACCATAAGTACCTTTACTACCCACATACATCAGGGAGTTTTGGGTGACCCCGTCATCGGCTCAGTGGTCGTTTCTCCTTGCATCAGTTGCTCATATTCTTTGCTTGTCCATTTTTTCTGTTTCCAACACACCAACTACCTAATATATCCCATCCAAGGACAGTTGCCATTGTAACAAGATGTTATTCACTTCATCAGTCATCTGTTTTAATGTCGTGACTGATTGAGGTACAAGTTCAGCTGGAACCCTTACAGGGTTTTTTTTTGCACATTTTTGTACTCCAAGGCCACTTGTGTGTCATTTCTCTTTATTTAAAAATACCTCAAGTACAGTATAGCCATTTTAATACCATAAAATGCCAATATCAGCATAGAAATGTACCCTTTCCTGAATGCATGTTCTATGTATTCATTTAAGCAATTCTTCAATTACTTCATGCTGGTAAAAACTCAATTACAACACTCTTACTCCTTCATTACTTTATTTAAACAGAGTAATTTTATATAAAAAAGTGCCATCTGCATCCTTGTCTGTATTTCATTCTTTAAAAAAATGCCATAAAACAAAAGACTAACACTTCATGTGATATGAAAAGAAAATGGTACAAGCTATTATGTTCCAAGAAAGTATTTGTAGAGCCCCATGTCTAAAATTATGACTAAAACAGTCCTCTGCTAATGACCATGTTAAAAATGCTCATCAAACTCAATACTCATCATACCACTGAAGCATAATGTCCCACAAAGGCAGCCCAGGGTGAAGATTTAGATCATCATGGCAAGCTGTCCTCAAGGTTGTTGACTAAACGTGACTGAAGATGACCCACGATGCTTCTCATCATACTACCTAGGTGTTCATGCATCCGACCTAACTCGCTTGGTGAACAGCGGCTGAGCTCCTCATTGGTTAGCCTGGCTCCGAGAGCAACCATGTCCGACAACAGATCTACACACAAAGGTTCCTGCAGTTTCGGCTCCAAAGCTGATTGAACATCTGGACACGTAATTTCTGAAAGAAGAAAGGAATCGGGACCCTTTTCTGGTAACTAGAACCCAAGTACATCATGCAACATCTTGGTTTTTATCCTACAGAATGTTTGCATATGGAATGTCATACCTTTCGCATCTGTAGAAATTTGCTCTTCCTCTGGATTTGAAGGTGCATCCATTTCTTCAGGTTCAGAGGTCATTTTTTCTGTTTCATCAAAGCTTTTCAGGTCATCAGAACGCCCTTTTCGCTGTAAGAACAAACCAGATCAGGGGAAAAGTTAAGACAAATCAGGAAAAGCCAACACAGTTAGCAATAAAAATGTAAGAGTTTATTTAGCTTATTAGCTTGACTTTACCTGCTGTTCATGATAGCCTTTGAGTGCTTTCCTCACATTTGACAACTTAGGTGAACGGATAGGAAGCAGCTTGATTTCACCAGAGGTAAGAGCACTTAGATCACCAACTGTTTTGATGTTTCTAGCACGGACAAGTTGACCAAATCCACGAGGCCTTGGTGGATTTGATAATTAGGTGGATAAAGAGCAAAAACAAAATGATAAAACGGCACCACGTGATTGTCTTTCAGTTAAGTGTTTTCAGTAAGTGTGAAAAACTTGACAGCTGAGTTCACCCATTAGTTTTTTCTGTCCATGCAATTGCCTAATTTAGGAACAACTTAACATGACTCACCACATGTTTGAGGAAATTTGTGGCAGAACAGCCTCCACAGGGGTAGAACAACCAACCAGGGCTGGATATACACAATCTTTTGGAATGGGCCTAGGCTCCTGGCTCATTTCTGAGATCTGTTGCAAGGTTAAATAATGACCCCTAAGGTTCAAAAATCTGTATTCAAATCTGTGCATTACTCATATTTAGTTAGCAGTTCAGAAAGTTACATAGCAACACAAAACCAGCCCTCTTCAGTCCCATCCAACTGTATAAGCAAACAAACACATACCAGGCATTTCTTTGAACTCTTATATCCTGGACTGCGAAGGTTGCGAGGGCTGAGGGTCAGCAGGCCTTTAGTAGGAGTTGTTACATACTGCAGAAGAAGAGAAAAAAAGAATGTTTATTTGACTAGACTAGTTCAGTTTTGTTTGGCCAAAATGTACTGATTTACGAGTCCATAAAATACCTTGGGCTGCCCTATAGCTTTTGACCTTGGGGAGCTGGTCCGTATGACTGGACTACGACGATCAATGTCATCAGCCATTTCCTGCTGGTAAATTGGATTTGCAAAGGACACTCGCCGAGACTGCACAACAAAACAAACATTACTGCATAACATTCTGGTTATAAAGATAAAATGGATAGCATGCTAAGTCTATGCATGTCTGACTACCTTAAGGAGAGGAGATGGAGAATCCTCTTCACATTGTCTCTTCTGGCTTTTCTTAAGAATGCTTATAGATGGAGAAGCTGATGGTGACCATACACGAGTTGCACTGCTATTAGGACTCTGCCCTACTTCTTCATCTCTGCAGTGATCTGAGGACTTATGCTTGGGTGGGGAGTCCAGACATGTGTCTGCTGAGGCAGACTGTACAGGCAGGTCTGCCTCACTATTTTCATCAATTTCAGGTTGAAGATCTTTGTCTATCTGCGTTTCTTCACCAGCATCCCCTTCTAAATGGGATGAACCATCCATTTCAGTTCCTTCTGAGACAGAAGTAATAAGATCATCACCTATTCCATGCACAATGTCCTCCTTTTCTGGAATATCAAGCTTTTCTACATTTTCATTTACAGTCAAGTCAGCTACTTCCTCCTGATTAACATTCTGGCATTCTGGTTGTTCTTGGCATACAGTTTTATCCACCATAGGCTTATACTGGCTTAATTTGTCTTCTTGAGGACTCAAACTTTGGGGCTGTTCTTGATCAAAACTGTTATCTGAAGTACTGCAACTTGGTTCTTTTTCTTGATGTTTATCCTCTGCATCATCTACACTCTTTTTTTCTTCTTCCTGGGATGGGCCTTCTATTACAGACAACACAGAGGCAGCCTCACTGAGATTTTTCTCTGGATTTTCAGTGGGCATCTGTGCATCAGTGGAGTTGGGTAAAGCTAAAGCACATGTCTCATTAACTACAGAACCATTATCAACAAGCTCTACAGACTCACTTACATTTAATACAGTTTTAACCATGTTCAGCTCAGATTCAGGTAAGCTCATAGGTTCAAGAGCAACCTTATCTTCAAGGTCTTGAGAAAGCTGGGAATCACTGCAAATACTTTCCTGTGAAGGTGTACTACTGCTGCTTATGAAACACTTGCAGCTTGTGGAGCGTCTGCGCCCACGACCTCTTTTAGTATGTGGACATCTGTGCAATTCTGGAGTCTTTAACACCACTTTTTCAGGTAAAACAAGGCTATTTTGCAAAGACGTCACTGTCCCTTCTTCAGCAGGATTCTCGTCAACAACAGTACTAATCATCTCCATCTTGTGGGAATCGTTTTGCATCTTAGGTTCATCACTTTGTTGCTCCACTTCAGATGGTTTTGTATCTGAGGTGTCAGGTTCAATTATTGGGCATTCAGCTGTAAGGATCTCATCCTCTTGCAAAATACTAACGTCCAAGCAGACTTTTGGATCCTTCTCAGACTCATGCATTGGAAGTAAAGGAATATTTGTACTCTCCTCACTAAACACATTTTCAGGACCCTTTTCACCAACTGTCACATCTGCAATCATATCAGATACCAGTGATTGCGCTTCAGCCTTTTTTGATTTTTGGTCTTGTCCCTCTCTGACATCAGAGGCATCAGACTCTGAGCTCTCAACAGACAACAAGCTTTGAGTTAACCGACGAGTTTTGTATTTGCCTTGTCTTTGAGAGGAGTCCTGTATCTCACTGATGGCTTCAGCTGGAGAACATTCAGTACTGAGGGAACCAGATGGAGTGTTATCTTGACTATCACTCGTCTCTTCGTTAACTCTTTTCCTTCTACCTACTCTGCCTTTTACAGGCATGGATGTTTGAGAATCAGATTGACTTGAATCATTTTCAATGCCAGGCTTCTCTTTGTTTTGTACATCAGACATTTCTGATTTCCTCACTCTTTTTGGTCTGCCAAGTGCTTGGCCACCAACCTCAGCATGAGATGACGGTGCGTCTACATTTTTGTCCTTTGACATGGATAAATCACCTTGAGAATCACTTTGAACTCTCTGCCTTTTGCCTAAAACTTCAAGATAGTTACCAACCACTCTGGTTCTCCTTAACAGCCTATGTGACTGACTGTCTGACTGGCTGAGAGGAGATTCTCTTTCTCCTTCCGTTTGACTAAAAGGAGATTGCTTATCAGTAGCAAACTCAGTCTGGCTAAGCTCTCTACTCTTACTTCTACTACTTCTTGCCTGTGATGAATTTATAGGTGAAATCACTGCTGATGCTTGTGAATCAGTCTGGCTATGTTCATATTTAAGCTCACTACTCGGTGATCTACCATTTTCACCCTTATTCTCCTCAAGACCTTTACCTCTTCTGCCCCTTCCAAGCAAAACATTGTCCATTGGCTTGGAAGGCGAGGGTTTCTGTACATCAGTCAAAGTCAAATCATTAACAGAATGCCTTTTCTGATGTTTGTTTTTTGATTCCTGATCCGTCAATTCCTCACCTGGTCGGACAGGTTTACTTCTGCGTCTACCAGATCTCCTTAGTTCAACCTGACTAGGAGTAGCAACAGCCTCTGAATCTTCCTCAGGTGAGGCAATTTCAGTTTCCACCTCCAATCTGGACTTTTCACCAGTATTACCAGTGTCATTCGAATCTTGATTCTGGGTGTCTGGTATCACATCGTCTTCAGTGCTTTCACTTGAAAGTACAGACATTGGTTTTAATCCTGCCTTTAGTTCTGTACCTTTTTCCTCAGTGTTTTGAGTCAAATGTTGGGGAACATTCATGGCCAATGCTTGTGAAGCACTTTTAACCTCTTCTGTCTGCAAACAATAGGAGCCATCTGGTGTCAACTGTTCTGACTTTGGAGTGTCTTGACTGTAGGAAGTCCTAGTAAGTGGACCAGTAAATTTTGTAGCACTCATGGGGCTGGCGGGCCTTCCTTCTACATATTTCTCCAAGGTGATGAAAGACTGACGTCGGCTGCTTGGCTTTGGTGGCGTGCCAGAAATCATGTCAGACGAACCAGACACGTTTGGGCTACTTCCCTTTTTAGCAGAGTCCTCATGCCCACTGACATCCGAGACTGAGAGATCTGCAGGCAACGCTGTCTCAGTAATTTGATTAGTTTCTTTCTCTGGTGTCTTTGTCTCAGGAGTGATATCTTGAGCTTCCTGAATGGCACACGTAAAGGATTCTTCAGTCTCTAAAGCCTGGAAAAAATTAATTGTGTATTTATTCACGCTCCACTTCTGTAAATTATCACAATACAGAAGACATATGATGAATTAGCATTAATTTTAGTTTAATAGTTTAATTTTAGTTTAATTTAAAAATATTTCCTCTTACTCCAGTTTCAACTGTATCGACTTCTTTGGTTTCAGCTTGTTCATATGCTGGCAATTTGTCCCTAAATGGAAACACATTTTGTTAAAAAGAGCAGCAATGAAAGGCAGAGAGAAGTTTGGGTAATGGAACTAATGCCAAAAAGATAAACATACACAGATTCCTCTTGGCTCTGAGTGTACTGTGTAAAGACGGTGGTGTCTAAAGAGGCATCCAGATTATTGTACATGGTAGGGATATCAACCCTGAGAAAACAAGCAAAGCATACAATTATTAGCTCAGCTTAGAAATGTTAATATGAGGAAAATGTTAGTATACTTTCACAGCATTCAATAGATGCTCCAAAGTCACCATGAATATGAAAGCTTCACCGGAGTTCAAGCATTCTATGGAAATCGTAGTGCAAAACTTTTGCATTCTTACAGATCTTACCTTTTCGTCCTTTTGACTTCTTTCTGATGTTCTGTTAACACTCTCTCCTTTGGCTCAGGAGGGATGAAAACAAAGTCTACTGAGGCCTCTTCCTCAAGAACTTCTCGACGTTGAAGCTTGGGAGATCTGGGAGATCCAAAATCCAGTTTCACCTGCAAAATGTACACCCCATTAGATAAAACATGCAGTGCATCAATCAAAATAAAGTGGACAGTCTATTTTGATCTGCTTACAGATACAGGTTTGGAGGAACCTGCAGAACTCCTTTCCTTTAGTTCCGCTGCTCTAGCAAGCAAGGACTCCCTCTTCCCTACCGAGGTCACCTTTATCCCACTGATTTTAGCATCAAGTTGAGAACATTCACTCTGCTCAAAACAACATACAATTAGCTATGCAGTCAGGACTGTGCCTATCCTCAGATACAGAAAAACCTAGTAATAAAAAGACAACTAAGCAAGCCTAGTTTCATCACACAATGCACATTTTTCAAGAGTATGTCAACTGAAAATGCTTTAAAAATATCCAAAAGAAGCACGAGTGGTCTTCTGTGCTTTACTGTTAAAAAAATGCCTTAGATGCCTGAAATCTTGCTTGAAAGTTAATCAGCTATATAAAGTGTTAAATATTACTCTAATTGGTAGCTATATCCACAACTACTAAGACAAAAAGTTACGATGTCAAACCTGGACGTCGTCACTAGTTAATGAAAATGTTTATTTCTTGGATGTAAAGCCACCCATATAAATGCTTACCCAATTGTGTTTAATGGAAGAATAATGATCACCCTTCATAGGCAATTACTTTTTATTAATGCCAACCACATTTAGTGTACTGCTCATTTAAATATCTAGCTTGCATACTAGTGCTCTCCACAAGGAATGTCAAAATCAGCAAAAATGCTGCTTCTAGGCAAAAAAGAAAACTTACCGAGCATTGTCCACTGAAGTCCTCAGAGTTTTCTACTGATTGAAAACCAGGTAATATTAAGGGAGCCTTTTGCTTAGCTTGACTTAAAACAGGCCTAGAAAACATATGTATTTGTGTCAACCATGCCTGTGCTGAGGAATATGCAATACAGATACAGAAACTGAAAAACAATTCTGGTTTACCTTACTTCAGATTGTTTCAAACCTAAATAAACATGCTTTTGGAAGTTCTTGAAGTAATCTGTATTATTCAAACTTACTTGAGCATCTCTGGGTAAGTCAGCACAAGCGCGTTCCCAAAAGTGGCATTCCAGAATTGAGTAACGACTGTACGGATTTGTTTGCTCTTGTGGGGAAAAAGCACACAGAGCAACGGAGAGAGCACCTCCAGCAGCTCGTCATCATACTGTAGAGCAGAGCGGGTCTGGAGATAGCCCAGCATCTCACCCAGCATCTTCTCCAACTACACCAGAGGAGACAGTTATAAGAACAGGGACACACTGATTAGCAACAGAACAGAAGAAAGCATGTGCTATTAGCACATCCCTGTGAACTGTCCCAGCCATGGGACACTACATATATAATGCTCCTTAACTGTAAACTGACTGTAACTAAACGTTTTATAATTAACTTCGTTAACCAATTAACTTCTTGATGGGAATACTTGAATTACCTTGGATCCTAGCACAGGGTGGGACTTTGACTGTTCACATTCAGAACTACATGGATTCAAAACAGACAAAAAGCCATTTAGCCATGTTGCTGTATTTCAAATATTTAATCATGCAAAACAAACAAAAAAAAATGTGTAAGGAAATAGACAATTTTTATATACATATGCACACATGTACATACACAAAGAAAATGTATTTGAATATATACATATGCATAAAATATTTATATGAAACTCACCTTATTTCTTGTCCATAAAAAAGTGCAAGAGGTTTGATAAGGTATCCCAAAGACTCCTGAATAACAGTAGGTAATGCAATATTGCTGAAAAGGCTGCACACAGTGGAGAGGAGAGTGGACCCCACACCACTTAAAATGGTGCCATTTTCTTCTGACAAGTTAAACTCAAGGAAGGCCTCTAAAGACTGCACCAGTAGCACATGAAAGCTGGACAGATTTCCCAGGGCTTTGCTTCTCTTCCGAACCCAGCCCAGGGGGGTATGTGGAGCTGTGGAGGGAATGGTTCAGTGTCAATTAAAAAGTCCTCAAGCCATGTTTTAACATTTGAAGAGAACACAGGACGGCCTACATTTCATCTTCTGCTGAAACTGAGGAGTAAACGGAGAGAAATCCACACTCTCAATGATGAAGAGCAAAATATTTGATATTCCATCAAGTGTAGACAGACTCTGAAGAGAGAAAGGGAAAGACAAATCTAGCAAAAACACAACAGGAAGCTTCATGAACTTGATAAATGCATAATGAACAAAACTGTCAATGCACTCGTTATGCACACTATTCACCTTAAGGGCTTGACCATCCAGCGTAGCAGAAATCCTGGAACACAGCTCTTCACAGCACACATTCTCTTCTGCTGTGGCCACCAGGGCTGAACAACGAGCAAATGCTTTGTACAGCCGACACCATGTGCTCAGCATGGACTTCTGGGTCACCTTGGAGGGGGGAATGATCCAGATTATTATCCAATATACAACTAGATGGCTTCAAACAATTTGAAAGTATATAGTTATATAATAGAACAGCACAATATATTGTTTGTTGACATCACAATACTGATGTCACAGAAGGCAATATCCAGCTAACAAATCACAATTTCTTCTGTGTTGTGAATATGCAAACCAGTCGCATATGAAATCACAAGAAGCATACATAATTTGACCTATAATAATGTAGGTCTATCTTTAAATCACATTAAGGGATTGCACCCGTGTTTTCAAAACATCACAAAGCATGCAGCAAACAATACACAGCAATATAATGGTATGGCATTTTCCTCCATATTGTGCAGATCATTGTCTCTGGGTAAGAAACCTAGCTGGTCACTAACCTGTGGAAGACCTGGAGCACGCAAAAGGTGGTTAACCGGGAACATCAAAGCACTGTGAATTGCACTGAAGTTGTGCTCAAGGGCATCTCCTTGGTTCACCTCATTTGTCTACCGAGGGAAGACAAATGACAAAACTGTGACTAACCTGTGCATTAACTGCATTACCAAGAAGATTAATAAATGCTCAAATAATAAAATGCCAAAGCTTAAAAAAAGTACAAAGCAGCAGCCATAGTACAAACCTGGGTGATGGTGTCAGTCAGAGGGTGCACAACTATGCTCCACATTCTCCATAAACGCTCTCGGTTCTCTACAGCCTCCACACTGTGACTGACAGCACCCAAGACTGCTTCTCCAAAGGCCAAAGGGGATGTGGGTCCACAGAGACCACAGCTCACAAGGGTTTCCAAGCACAGGAAAAACCTAAAGTGTGGCAAAATGCCCAGTTTGAGTACAACTCCTGACATACAGCAAAGAGATGCACCACTCTTTAATACTGAAAGACTACAGCAAATGGCACAAGCAAACAACTTGACACTTGTTTCCTAGTTTTGTTTTAGTTTGGCTAAACACACACCCACCCCCCGCCCCCCCCCCCCACCCCCCCCCCGCCCCCCCCCCCGGCGGCCGCCCCCCCCCCCACCCCCCCCCCCCCCACCCCCCGACCCGG
>JAOYMR010000006.1:29978257-29990041 GCA_025802075.1 Tenebrosternarchus preto | reverse complement strand
CCCCCCCCCCCCCCCCCCCCCCCCCCCCCCCCCCCCCCCCCCCCCCCCCCCCCCCCCCCCCCCCCCCCCCCGTCATTATTTGCGCGTTTTCAACTGACATGATTCTATCTTAACTCTATCCTTAGACTCAGGCCTAGTATACTGCCGTCCAGATTTCTTCCATGGAGACAGCTTAAGCACTATGGTAAATCACTCTGGACAAGAGCATCTGCTAAGTGCTCTAAATGTTCATGATATCTATTAAGATGTTAATAAATTATATAAGTGAGTATAAAAAAAACCTGTTAGTTCCAAGCTACATGCACCACAACTTTGTTTCAATAAAAATCAAAAAAGTTCCATGATCAAAAATGTGTCAGACATTTTTACCAAGCACCTTCATGCAGGTGTGGGTGACCGGTAAAGAGTTTGTACATGTATTTTCATAACATTTTCACTAAACCAAAGGCACAGAGTAAGGCAGCAGAGCGTGAGCTGGACTGGAGACATTGAACATTCCTGAGAGTGTAGCCCCAAGCTATAATTATGACTTTGCTTAGTGCCAAGTAAGACTTAAATGACTAGACACTGCACTTTCTACAGTGTTGTTAACTGTTTCCTGTTTCTCCATAGAATGCTAGAGGACTTGGATACTTGAACTATGCTGAGAGAGATTTTTTTTTTTTTTGCATATGGTTACAACTTCATGTAGTTAAGGGAAAACCTGACTCATCGTTAATAGTGTCTTTGTATACTGTGTGCAGTACACAAGTGACATTCTCAATAATTACAAGTCATTTGTAATCATCTTTTTAGCTTACGTTAGTCTACGTTTATACAGTCTTGTCAAAAGCAACTTTAATTTAGATCAGCTATTCTGAGACTAAATATAATTTAAGCAGTATTAAACTAAATATAATTTAAAACAGTCAAAAACTGGTCAACAGAAAAAGAAGTGAAGATAATGAACTGTAACTGACATGTAGTAGCATGTATTATAACAATTCATCAAACACATGCAGGTGTCAAAATACCAGGTACAAAACTATTGCACTAGTACAAATGTAGCTTAGTCTTTTGCTGAATTACTTCTCCAACCACAAAAAACAGTTCAGAGATGCTATGATGGAGGCATTATCTCACCACATCTGTTTACCAGAGGCACTCCACCAATTACAGCCATCTAAAAATAACTCCAGAAGGAATGTGAGAAAGCTACAAATACATTTGAGGGAAAAAAAACACTCCAGCTGTCAAAAAACCATCAACATGACTTGAATTTGATCAACCTAAAAGATGCATTTAAAAATAAAAACTAAAAGTTACAGGAAGTGTAGTGCACAATCCCCAGTACTGAGCAATCACTTAAACGTGATCATGTGTGTCCAGATGGTAGGTGGTAATCAACACAAAATGTTATTATGTACAGAAGTCAGTAAAAAAGTATGTGTAATATGTTAAAATGTCAAAGTGAAATGCATGTGATGCTCAAAGCCAATTTTTAAGTAACGCACAAATTCCTAATAGTGCCGATACCCTTCAGTTCACTGAGAGGAATAACCCTACAAACAAGCCCTTGGTTTGAACCTGCTGCTTTAACTTGCATTAAATGTCCCCAGGCCAACATGTGGACTAAGCACTGGCTTGCATGCTAAACCTTGAACCAGCCACAAAGCATTTATTACAGACGTCCAACCCGTGTGCTGCTGGGTTTTTACTGTTAAGCAGCTATAGCTGAAACCATACCACACAATCCAACATTCTTGCCTCTTATTCAATATATGATTCAGATCATAACTAGGAATACAAACCACATGCTCAAAAATATCCATAGCCGTAGTATAAACATACAACTGTGCAAATGTTAAACGAAAAAACAGGCTAAAGTGTTCAAATCTTATGCTTATCAGAAAGCACTTGATTCTTTCATCCTTCTTCTGAACAAGCATGATCACTGTTGGAGATCAGTGAAAAGGAGCAGGGTGCAGTCTCCTCTTTCCTCAGTAGCACATGCCAACATGGAGGCCTCAAGCATCCACAAGCTCCCCCTCTCTCTGAGCAGGGTTTAAACAGCTGGGCTTATTATTGAACCCAAATGCGACCTATTTATTTTGCAGCAGAATAAGAATCAGTGTCCAAAGAAACAAA
Organism: Tenebrosternarchus preto; assembly: GCA_025802075.1. Lineage (NCBI taxonomy): Eukaryota > Metazoa > Chordata > Actinopteri > Gymnotiformes > Apteronotidae > Tenebrosternarchus > Tenebrosternarchus preto. The sequence goes on along the minus strand of JAOYMR010000006.1, from coordinate 29,987,914 downwards.
TACTGCACTGTAAATTCTCACTCTCTTTCCCCGATTCTTCAGATCAAAACATAAAAAAAAAAAATGTGACTTGAGTGCCAGCAAGAATGCAGCAGGCACCAATCTGCATACCAATAAGGAATACTGCCTTCAAGTCAATCATGATTCCCTGGTGTGTGCCCAACAGGGACTAGAGAGAATACTGCACAGCCATCTAGGCAAATATGCTCTCAGGCTAGATGGGGAAATAAATGAAAAGGGTGGCCTCATTTTTATCTCAAATTTAAGCAAATATTTTAGAATGCTTTTGCAGAGAACCTAGAACACAGAACACGACACGCATGCAGATGCACAAGATTTGGAATTGATGTACCTTGAGACTCCACTAGAAAACTCGGTTAGAACAGCGAGGCACTGATGAAGACCGTTGTGTTTTATAAGCAATGGCCTACCCAGACTGGGGTGAGAATAAAAATACTCAAGAGACATAACAGCGTAGTTCACATGGTCACTGACTTCTCTCAGATAGGATTCAGCACATGGTGGCCCCTCCCCCAGGCATTAAATGGAACCAGGTTCAACCCCAGTTACAGCATACATGACACATCACACATACATGCTCTTCTGCTCAAAGATATGCTGGGTCAGTAGCACTCAAACAACGCACACTGGCAGACCTACTGCATGTGCTTTGAGGTGCGAGAAAAATATTTGACACTGAACTTGAGATGTCTTGGGATAATAATTGGGCTATTTTCTATGGAAAACTGTGAAAAGTATATGCGGTTTGACTCAGCAGTGGACAAACAATTCACGAAAATAAAATAAAATAAACATTTATGAGAAATGTTTAAAGGAAACTTTTTCCAGAACGCCTTCTATTTTTGTCTTATTATTCTGCAAATCAACTGCAGATGTGTGGCAAAGTGCTACAAAGTCAGGGTCTACTAAAAGTCCACTCAAAAGGCATTAGTTGCACACAAGCAGGAATGTTTGAATAGCATTTTAAATTTTTCAAGCAAACCAAACAACCCAAAAAAACAAACATTATTGTTCTACAAGTTTGCACAAAACACTTTTCACCAAAGCCTTTCTCTACCATGTAAATTTCTCTCCACTTCCACAGTTTGCCTGGGTTAAGAATAGATTTTCGTTTATAGACTCCAAGTCTAAGCCAGAGACAGACAGCTCATCTTGCAGTGTCAACATCCCCTCCTCCAGTCTCTGTTATGCCACACACCAAACACCTCGGAGTGTCTGACGGTCTGACCTCTCCGGGGTCGCCAAGGTATGGCAATGACATGCCCCTGTCCTCTACAGCAAGGTCCCACCCGGCGGGACGCTGTACAGGACATGCAGAGGTGTGGGAAGCCTTGGACGTGTCAACATTTGCAAATAAACACCAACGAGCCAAGACATCACAGCCAAAACAGAATCGTACTCGTTACTCAAACAGGGAATATTCTGTACTCTCACCAGACAATAAAAAGATGAGCCTGGTGAAAAAATCCAAATGGAGGCCAAAAGAAGAGTCCCGTCATGTTTTAGCTACAGAAGTAGTACAGATTGGACTAATTTGCAAGTTGCTTCAAATTGACAGAACTGTTGCCATCTATACAGATTTCACCAGTCAAGATAGAAGACCACAGTCTTGGTTTAACTGATGCAGGAATGTGGGTTTGTCTGCGGAGTCTTGGCTTTGCTTCCTGTCATGCTGCCACCAAGAAAACCCTGACATGATCAACGGCAGCGGCAGGAATGCAGTGTGCAGCGCATGTTCAAGTTCAAGTAAATGAAACACAAAGAGCCTATAAATTCAGTTCAAAACAAACCATGCCTGATCTTTTACCCACCAAATATTTACACTGCATAAAAACCTGCTTCAGAGGTTAGTAAATGGGTTTAGTAAGCGTGAATAAAGATATTTAAATCACAATCATTTTCACCCCAAATGATGCAACACAACAACACTTCTGTTAATCAAAGAGACTGGGCAACGTCTGTAGGAATATTAAACCTAAAACAACATTTAGCAACACTACTCTTCGGAACAACCCAAGGAATTTCCTCCAATGATTAATAAAAAAATCTCTTAAAACCATTTTCTTACTGCATAGTATAGTAAGTAGGAGTCAATCCCGTTGCCAATGTCCATGTTTGCTGATTCTGGCCCAGTGACCCACTAAGCAAAGGGTAGAGGGGCATCCCTGAGAATACCACCATTGCTCTGAGACCATCAAACAGAGATGTGGTTCCATATCATGAAACATTTTAAAGATCCAAAAACGGATGCATTCATATCATTTTCTCCACTGCTAATAAACTCCAAACTGTTTTACTTTCAGGTGAGTATAATCCGTTTCTGTCTTTAGCAGCTGTATAGATTTTGGATTTAGATGAACAGACATTACTATTCATCTAAACCAGTGATCAAGAAATACAGTGTCGACCTATAAATATATACAAAATCATTAATATAAATTAGTACATGAATGTTGCTTGTTATAGTTCTACAACAGGCCCATATTAACTTGCTAATCAAAGCACGCGCACTTTCAGGATACAGAGGATTTCTTTGACATGAGATCATGGTTTAACTAAAAATGCCTTATTGACAATATACCATTTGGTGTTAATATTGCCCATAATGGAACTTCCAACGGTCAACGAGGAAAAACACTACGCTACATAAAACCTAAATTTATGCTAAGCAGCAATTTGAGGTAACTATTAGACTGGGAATGCTGCATAAACAAAGGACTCATGGCTGTTATTGTTCCACTAGAAACCTGGATCATTTAGCAAGCGCTCTAAAGTTGGAAATTTTATCCCAACCTTGTTTCTCCCTCAGACACCATTAAACTTGTTTCACTTGAGCACAACCAAAACCAAAAAAGCCACAAAAGCACACTTACAAGGCATTTAACAAGAGAGCAAGGAGAACTTTCCCATCGACAATGGCTGGCTCAAATTTGTCATCAAGATGCTTAAAGCAACATGTCCCAATTAACGGTCCACGGCGAAGAGGTGGGAAAGGCACTCTGAGTAACTGCGGCCTCTTTGCCAATGGAGTTTTGCAGTGTGTGAGATGGCAGGCTGCTCATATGCAACTGTTAGGGTGTAATTAATGTTCCCTCAGTCACCAGCGCTCATAGAGGCCTGCTGTCAGCCCACTACCTAACAAATGACCACTTTGTGCTGGCCAGGCAGTTCTTGCTGACTAAAGGAAAACGCAGAGCTTTATCAGTTATAGGGCAGTGATTGTGTATGGGGGACAAACAGAATGTAGCTCATTACAAAGGACCCACTGAGCCATGGTGGGGCAAATGCTTTGGGGTGGGATGGGCAAAGGGCTCGAGTTTGGCATTTCAAGATGCTAACAGGCAAACCTGCAGTGGTTGGACCAGCTGCAATTCACCAGGGCTTATTATTTCAACTTTATCTTCACAAGACAGCATGACAGGTTCAGCCACTTCAGTTGGTTAAGCATTAACTAGCACACACAGATCAGATTGTCATAACTGTGTATGTAAAGAGAGAGTAGATCAGGTGAGAAAGAAATGCAGACACACCTTGCCAAAGGTCAACACCCATATTGTTCACTGAATGAACACAAACCAAATTCAAAAGCAACACTAGGTGTGATACTAACTGAACTACTAAACGCTAACGACATTAACAAAACAAGGGGGGAAAAAATTAATTAAAAAAAAAAAACCACAGGTCATTTGAGGAAAATGTACATCTCAAGACATCTCAGCCCAGACCCCGCTCACCTGAACACAGGATCCCTTTGTGCCGTGCGCAGGAGAAGTCATCGCACTCACAGAACGTGCCGTAGATCTTGCCGAACTCCGACTCGAAGCACCAACACTGGTTGCAGGTGCACTCGCCCCTCCCACTGCACACCTGTTTGCCCTCTGCCTCGCGGCAGGCGGCCAGGTTGACGATGCCCGCCTCTTCCTCCCCGCACTCACAGCGGGCGCCACGGTAACCCGGCTCACAGCGGCACATGCCACAGGCGTAAGTGCCGGTGGAGCTGCAGCGGCTGCTGTTGGTCTGTGTGAGGCGTGTGCAGCCACAGCTGCACCGGTAGTCCACGACAACCTCCAGGCGGTCCTTGAAGCCCACTGGCTTGATGGTGAAGCTCTTCTGAGTTCCCCTAGGAGGGCAGCCTCGAGCATCCACGCTCACGTCGAAGGAGACCTAAACGAAAGAACAGGCGTCGGTGTCAAGTTACTGTCGGCCTCAAATTGGTAACTTTGGGATTTTATTTTTTTTATTATGAATGTAAATCAATAAATTGCACCGACAGTTAGAAGGCAAAAATGACCCCTCACCCTCATTCAGCCCCACCAGTAATGGACAACAATTCATCTAAAAATATTCAGGCATAAAGTTAGAAACGTGTTACTAGCTGAATGTGAACTCTGTTACTCAAGCAGTATTTCTATGACTGTATCTCATCTGTCAGGGAGCTCAAAAACAGCTCTCTGTCTGAAGCAAAACATGCCCCAAAAATAATGATCACTCATAATTACAGCAGACACTGAGGACCACTCCCTCTTGACTGGTCACAGGAAGGAAGTCTTGATACGAGACTGCTGACACTGGACTTTCTTGTCTGAACATGACTCACAGTCTGGTAGAGGTTTTCAGTCAAAGCTTCAATGAAACCCTGATTCTTTACTGACATCATAAGTGTAGTTCTCGTATCATATCGATAAAAAAATAAAACACACAGGAAGAGTATTAAAGTATGGTTTGGGAAGAACGTGCCAACATCTACACAAGAACCACATGTAGTATGAATGAGTCAACACAGCTGCTTTTCAAACCCACTCAGGTAGTATAAGGACCCTCTTGGAAATCTCGGAGCCTCTGCGAATACTCAGTGAGAGTCAGCAGGTGACAGGACAGCTCAGCGAGACCTAACATGAAAGCACTGCTCTGTGAGATCTACCAGGGAACAGCACCGCTCTGTGAGAGCTAACAGGGCGGGCAGGACTGCTCTGTGAGACATACCAAGGGATAGAACTGCTCTGTGAGAGCTAGCAGGGACAGGTTCTACATGCTGGCTATTTGAGTCTTTGATGCAAGCTCTCTGCACAGTTGGAAGTCTCATGTTTACACTGGGGCCCCAGCTAAATACTTGGCTACAATGGATGTATTGGTGTTGGCAGACCATACATCAGTCATCAGTTTCTCTTTAGTGAGGATCGAACGCGAAAAAAAAAACATGTTTTTGACCCAAGCACTATGTTACCAAGATTTCCAATTCAGTGCTTGTGATCCAGAGAGAATTGCATTCATACAATGATCTGAAGTAATCATATGCATCTGGAGCATATGAAAAAGCATCATGCATAGGGGAAACCTGGCAGCAATAGAACGAGCAAAGCTGATTTGGCTTCACGTAATTTTTAAGAAGCAAGTAAAGCAAGAAATATCCTCATTTTTGAACCTGGTCTGCACATAAAATAGTACGCTGTTCTGCACATTTTGTCCCTCACCCACCAGTATGTATTGAGTGGTTTAAATTCAAAATAAACTGTTACTAACCCAAAGATAACCGCAGGCAAAAGGAAGACTAGGAAAGGCACGTTAAATGCAGAATAATAAGAGTGAGTCACAGGGCAGGCACTGAAGAAAGACAAGAGAAGATACCAGCAGTACACCCATAACTACTTAACAAGCTGCAGAATTGGATTAGCGAGGCATGTGAATCACGAGGACACGGCATGGACGTAATGATGAAACCGGCGAGACAGAGAGAAACTGAGGAGAAAGAAGAGGAAGAGGAGAAGGATTGGCCAAGTTCAGAAGGTGAGTCATATGCCGTCAGAAAAACAACTGTTCGTGAGCTTTGGTGAGCTTTTAAGTGGACTGGTTCCACATGGCCTAAAACTGTACATTTAATTGGGGAATACAAAGAGGAAGAATGCAAACAAATAACTGGAAGAGTTATTTTTAAGAGCGTTAGAGGCTAGATGAAACGGTATGTTGGAAGCAGTCAGCAGTAAAGCTAGCTATGACAATATGGCACAGGACTTTTATTGTTGAGGAGCCAGTTGGCTGATTTTGTCTAAACCTCCATTCTGAGACCTGGAGTGGTCAGACACATTAAGAGTATTCATGGTTCATGACTTGTACCTCTGCTGATGAAAAAGCTCTGTGCTAATCACCTCATCAGCTAAATTACAGGATAAAATGCAAAAAATATTCTAAATAACTAAACAGAACAGTTGGTTTAACGTAGATTTCATGTCAGCATTTACAAATCAATTACAATAAATAAATGAATGAATATAAAAAAACAGATAAACATTTGTGCAAAACACAAAGTACAAAATGAAACAAAAATGCACCCAAAACCAAGCATCCAACATAGCCTGAGAGGAATGGCAATGCAGTATAGAGTTAGTTCTGTGGGCAATGTATGGGAATGTAGTATCCTCGGGGGATGGGGGATAAATCCTGGTTTTCTGAAAAAGGATCCAAGCTTAGCTTTAGAATCTGAGCTAGTGCTTCTGTTACCAAGGCTCGCCCCCCCCCCCCCCTCTTTCCTCTGCGTAGAAAGAACTCTGTGCTATTGTACAAGGCCATTGAGATGCAGCATCAGACCCCTCCAAGAGGCGGCTTGAGGCCTGCAAGTGACGCATGAGCTTGTGCCTGTGCTGTGACGGGAGATTGGCATTTGGGCACGATGTGTGACAAATTACCACATGAAAAAAAAGACAACAAGCACCAAGCCAATTACACTGGGTAGGCAAAATTGGGTTTTGTCATTCACTGGGGCGATTCACACTATAGCTTCCCTAGCCGATTCGTCCCTACATTCAGGCAGGCTAAAAGAGCAGGAGAAGAGGAAGCCTGAAGAGCTTTAGGGATGAATTCTTGAGGGCCAGTTCACCGCATGGTGGCGTGTACCAAGTGGCTTTACAATAGCTCCTCAATAAGGAATGCAAGGAAGGTTTTGCCCAAGAGACAATTCAGCTTAGATGTGTAGCTACCCAAGAAATTCAGCTGACAAAAATTAATTAATAAATAAAATACTATACCCTAATGCTTATGGCTGTTAAACACTACTTACATTTTAAGCAAATACTGCTTTTTATTTTATATGGAAATGGTGAGATTCATTTGTATTAGATTATACAAATGTATAAAATATTATAAACAAGCTGTAAAATGCCTCAGGAATTCAAATTAAAATACTTGGCTTTCACCTTACACAGACACATAAGGGCATACACTCCATCATACAGAGAGCACAGTTACAATACAGTTAGTAATGGTACAAGAGACAGTTGGTACAAGAGCCTCTTGGCCAAAGGGACAGGCTGATTTGACTTTTCAGCCCTCATCGTAAGAGTCAAACTATGGTACTGGCCATTGCAGGTACTTATCTTTCCCCACCACAACCTGAATGGTTTTTGTTAAGTTCTCATTTAGAACTCTTACACAAACAAATGAGCAGAAGTTGAAAAACATCTTAAAAATACATTTTCAATGGAATTCTCCCCCTGTTCCTCTATTCTTCTATGAAAATGTCATAGATGCCATTTAACCTGAGACTTTCTTCATATGTCTCCAATCCTCATGATCAAGAGCTTTGGGTGGAGGGACCCAGTCTTCTGGAAGCACTCAGAACATTAATATAACCAAATGCTAAAAATAACGGCATTCATCTGATGCACTCTTCTGCCAGGTAGGAAGTAATCACACATAGTCTACACATTGATTACAATGACAATAGTAACAGAGACTACTGTGAAAGCCATGTTTGAGGAGTTTACGAACTCACTGTATCTCCGATTTTTAGGTCTGCACATTTGCGGAGACCCAGAAGGGGCTTTCCATCCTGACAGGTGGCAGTGAAGGCCAGGTTGAGGTCTTCCGGGTGGTCCCACACACTCAGCTCCACTTTTGACCGGATGTTCTACACACAAAGAGCAAAAAATGTCAAAGTTAACAATGGCATCTATGCAGTATTAAGGTATTTTCCATGACCATAATATAACAACATTGATTGGTACAAAACTCAAAGCATTCTGACCACTTTACATGGCCATTATTTTAGCCTGATTTAAAATGTTTCTTTACTGCACATCCATATTTGTACTTTCTTTTCTAAGACCTCTGGAAACCTTCTGAATTCTTTATAGTGACTTTTTCTTGTTTTTAGCATGACAATGAAGTGTTGTATACACAGCAGTTTCATTCTGACAGCCTGAGCTTCAGAGACAAACTGCTCAAAGTACAGTGAAAAGTAGAAAATTAAGTTTACACACTAGACAAACTGTAAAATGCATTTATCTAATCAACTAGAATGTTTTTTTTTTTTCCTATTCCTCTTGCTGACACCATCGTGCAACACACGGTCAATTCACTTAGCCAGCAGAATCAAGCGTTTTTCCCAAATTACTCTATAAAACTCACTCCGTCAATATCGTATTATCATTATTCTAATAATATACTGCGTGAGCCTTAGGGACCTTGAGAATAACCAAAGATGCAGATCTCACACATCTGGTGCATATAAAGGTGGATCAACTGTCCTGTGCTATTTTCACTGAGGTATTTGTAACAGCACAGTGTGACTGTCATTAAGGAACCAGCAACACCTCCTTAACCGTCCCCCCTCTGCTCATACTGAGTAAACAGAAGTTCTGAGGCATCAAAAAACATCCAAAAAAGAAGAACGTTTCAGGGCAAAGATTTTCCTTTGCTCATTTCACAGTGGGAGAGATTATTAAATTCAACAAACCACAAACAGTTCCCCCACCAAACCATTTAACTAAATCACAGAGGACCTGTGCCCAAAACATACTGAAAATGTTTTGACACAAATAGGTCAATAAAAAACAAATGCAGTTGTTTGAATAGAGATTTGCTGAAAAGTTCACAATCTTACATTGTAGGCAGTGACAATCAGCTGGATTATATTTTTGGAACTTTGATCCAAAATCTCCACTGTAGTTCCTGGGATCAAAGAAGTGAAGTTCTATAGAAGAGAGAGATTGTGAATGTGACAGTAAAAGCTAACGGTCACTGTAATGGGGAGATCTAAAACATGCACTTCCTCAAGCCACAAGAAACTTGTGATACCTTATAAAGAACATAGTGCCTTTTGGTCACTGCAAAGATGAGGAAAATGTTATTTTCAGCCAGCTTCTCTCCGAGGAGAGCCAGTGAAGGGTAGTCCTGCAGAGAGACACACACAAAGCCATATGTGAGAATGCATACATCCCTGCACTGCCTGTCTGCGTGTTCACCCCTCTGCTTTTCCTGTCCGGATTGTGAACGGAAGTCATCGCTCTTCCCTGTTCTCTTTCATTCTTTACACTTCCCATCCCAGCAACTTCCTTTTCCAAGAGGTTACTCTACAGCATCTCCAGGGACACGTGGTAATGGCTGCACAGGTCTGCATCCATCTGCACCGAGAATGTATCACTGAGCTTTTCCCCGTCTACAGTTATGAGGAGCCAAAATACATAAACTAATTACCAAACACCATTCTTACATTTACATTAATGCATTTTATCCAAAGCGACTTACAATTGTGACTGAATACATCTTGAGCAGTTGAGGGTTAAGGGCCTTGTTCAGGGGCCCAACAGTGCCAACTTTCTGATCGGCAGCAACCTTCTGATTACTAGTCAAGTGCCTTAACCA
>JAOYMR010000006.1:29960063-29978157 GCA_025802075.1 Tenebrosternarchus preto | reverse complement strand
GCCTTGTTCAGGGGCCCAACAGTGCCAACTTTCTGATCGGCAGCAACCTTCTGATTACTAGTCAAGTGCCTTAACCAGTGAGCTACCACCACCCCCATTCTTATTCATCATATGTCTGATAAATATGACCCAGTGAAATTAGTTTCAACTACCGGTAGTTAAAAAAATCAGCATACTGGAATTATCACCATTTCTGTAGATGAATTAAGATGCTTTTTATTTTTTTGGCAAATTATTTTGTTATTTACAGAGAAAAAAAACAGCACCAGTTAAGTTTATACAGAAATAAACTTTTTTATAACAAATGTATCCCATATACAAAATTCTGCAATTAGGACGTGAATTTCCTTGTGCCTATTTCTGTGCATTTTTGGTCTTAAACTTTGCAGACCATCAGCATGACAGCTGATAGGAATTAAAGATTAGGCAGTAAATAAGTATACAATATAGTTGTTTAAAACTGGGTGCACAGTTAGCAAGTGCCATTTGGGAAGTTTCTCTCAACATATGGCCCCAAAATGTGGCAATCAAAATTTTCTACTGTTTACTTTCATTGCTTTCATGAGGTTCGAGTGAATAACTAGAAACGCTGAAGTGTGGCTCTCTTACCATCTTGGTGGAAGCGCTGTATTCATTCTTGTCATTCAGGTGGCACTGGCCATCATGAGGCTGAACGAGCCCAGCGAGTTTACCATCCAAAGCCAAATGGGGTACGTCATCCGTGGCGAAAACCAGCAGATGATAGGCTTCCTTCCTCCAGCCAATCCTCTCCTGCAAGGAATGGCATAAACAAATTAGGCCATGCTAATTTTTGGTCTGACTCTGATCTGTATATACCCCATATGATCATAAACGCGGTATGTTGCTTTTCCCTTTACTGGTAAGTTCAAAAAGGGAATGTGGTGGGGGGGGGGGGAAAGAGAATTAAAGCACACAACACTTGCATGAGAATGGTGTGTTCATTTAATGCAGAACACAGTGCAACTTTTCTACATCATGCAATTAACATTAGTTAACTGTGTAATTTACAATATTTTTATAAAAAATGCCCATGTTTCAGTACAAGTTAAGAGACTCACAGGAGACAAAAGCAAACAAAAGCTTCAATGTATTTATGAAAGGAAGAGAAGATCTGCAAGACATAAATCTGGTTCTTGTTCACAGTTGCTTGGCTACCAGAGCACAGCTGCACACATCTGACCCTTCACCAGGAAGACAAATAAGGCAGCTATTAATGTTTAGCAAGGCATTATTACAATGAGATAGAGGCAAGTCGCTCCCATGCAGACATTGTTTGCTTGTCCTAACCATGAACAAGTTACATCTCTAATATCTCTGAGAACTCTCAGACCAAAACACACTGCATAAATGCTGTTGTTGTGTGTATGAGAGAACTGTTTGTTTATGCAGCTGCAGAAGGCCCAGAAGCCGATACTTTAGTGTTTGTTTAGCGTTTTGTGTTGTATTGCTTTAGTAATCCAGAAAAGACAGACATCAAAGGCAAACCAAGTGAATGTCGATCACGACAGCCGACAACTGACCTTGCAAACAGCGGCCTGTAGAATAGCATCGAACCCGCCCTCAGGGGCATCCCTGTTGCGTGACACCATCTGCTTTTGCACCTCCTCATTAAAACGGTCAACCTTGTCAGTCAAAGACAGGAGGTTACGGAAGCCAAATGATGGAACGCAGTTTGGGAATGGCTTATATCTAAAATGACATTAAAAAGACAGAAAAAGTCTCATTATCAAGGAAGTAGAAATCGCTTTTATTGAACAATTATAGTAAACAATTTTATTGTTTTATTCTAAACTACAAGAATTGAGAACAATTCAGGTTACTGTCCTATTACAATATACTATATAGTTCAGGTTACTGTCCTATTACAGTATACTATATAATTCAGGTTACTGTCCTATTACAATATACTATATAATTCAGGTTACTGTCCTATTACAATATACTATATAGTTCAGGTTACTGTCCTACAATGTTTTCTGACTGTACAAAAAGAGTTTCCTTTTTATTTTTGATACCATTATTATTGATCTTTTTAACAAAGTGGAATCTGAACATTGACTTTATGCTCTACATCACTAACTATAAACCTGCGGGGGTGGGGAAAGAAGTATTGTGGGTAAAAACCCAAAAGCTCCAACTCTGAGCTCCTGTGGTGGCACAGGCAGTAACACACAGAAGGACTTGGGACATAACCTACATGGGCACTGACGCATAGTGGAGTACACAGACATTGTACAATTACCCCTCTAAGGCAAACATCAAAAGAGTCTGTCAACTCTTTTGAATCACTGAATTCTGTCTGCTTAAAACCCATCATCCACATGCCTTGGAACCATAACAACACATGACAAGAAGGCACATCCTGAGTGGATCTCCATTTCTCCTATCAAAAACAGGTCTAAGTGTGGGTGTAACATCTAGTCTTTTAAAGACTACTCACATTTTCCCTATGCTTACATTCTAGTATTAAGAAATGAGGACAGTTAATATCAGTCATATCTTTATTAATGAGAATTCTTTTTCTTTTCACAAGAACTATGAACATAACAGTTATAATAACAGTATGAAGACATTATAATTAATGCAGCAAACTAAAGCAGATGTGTGCATTAGAAGATGCTCCTTACCCATTGCAGGGGTTTTCCTGATACTTGGGAGCTGTGTATGAAAAGGGCGACATGTTTTTATCTACAAATGTGCCAAAGCCAAGACGGAAGTTACTGGTTAGCTTCTTCATCTCTTCTGCCAGTTTTGTGCCCAAGTTGCGAATGGTGTCCAGGTCATCCTTCATAGACAACGACAGGTCCATCAGATAGTAAAGATCTACAGGGTAGTCTTCAACAGGTCGCACCTGCACCTCAAACGAGGTTGGATCACCTGAGACATTTTGGAGAATTCACTGATCATTTTGACCAAGCAGCAATGCATAGTATCAACACTCCAAAATTGTGATGACAACTTTTCCCATCAGATGATCCCCAACAAACCATATTCAGACATAAACCATTATATCTAGAATAATTGCATACCAGGTCTTAGGCTAAGAGAGATTTTCTGTGGCTGTATCTGGATGACGTCATACTGGGTAGATCCAGAACTTTTGGAACTCAAAGGTCTGTTCTTAAGGATGAAATTGGCACTCCTCGGATGTTCTATAAACTGTGGATCACAGCCCCTTTTAATCAAATTCTGGCTCAAGTCACATCGTGAGATGAGTGTCTTTGCCCTCCCAAAGTCCTGAAAAACAACACACATAATAGTTACCATTGTGTGAATGCGGGAGTAAGGAGTAGAGCAAACTTGTGACCGCTTGTGGGACGGCATATAGCAACACTACACTAGTATAGTAACAAAAGCCAACTGAGTCCAGGCTTTGCAAATACAACTATTTTCATATTAAAAACTTTTTCAGCTTTCTGCTTAGATTCAATCATTTGTCATATGGATGGTAAATGGTACATGGTACATATGGATGGTACATGGAACGTGGCACGTGCCTACCTCTTGGGCGCACCAGGCACAACTCGGGTGAATAAGAAGACATTCTTCGCACGATGTGGCACTACCGCTCATACAAACATTAAGACCTAGTTTCGTGAACAGCGTCAACACGAAATCTTAAATTGTAGAATGATCAGAAAGAACATCTGACAAACAGGTCTAACAAGTTTTAGAAAAACGCTTACTACAGCGATGGGAATATTATATATATATGTATGTACCGGCACACATTGGCACACCAAGGGTTACATTTCAAAATCTTTCAGCTGCATACGTCTTTCTGCGTTGAAAGACTGAATGATTTCACAGCCAACAAAACTCACCTCTTGTAGTGTGGCTTAGAATGTGAAATATGATGGAAGTTAGTAGAGCCGCGCGGTACGTATAATACCTGATATCCCACATTGTGCTTAGAAAGGTTTGACAAACACCTCGAGATCCAAAGTTACGACAAAATGCATTTACTCATGAATGGCAAACACAGTTCTTTAGGTCGTAGGTCAGAAAAGACTTCTCTCCGTCCATCCCAACATCAACAAAGAGATGAGCACCCAGAGCACAAACTTTCACAAGTCGCTGCATTGCATTACATCCGCTGGATAAAAATATTGCTCTTTGCAACAATTTAATCCATACTGGTTCGAACTCAAGTAACTACCACCTTCTTGTTGGGCAATTCCGTTAAAACTGCGTGAGCCACATGTATTATAGGTAACTTGTGAATACTCGTAAAATACAATACGAAAACCAGAAAACGATTTGTTCGTAAACATCGAGGTGCACTCTCCAATTGTTTTCACCGTGGAAGTTTGGCTAGAGCATTTCCACTAACTCCGCCCATAGGAAAGCGTACCGCGAGGAGGCGGTCTGATTTAACCCTTTAATTTGCTGTCAGCGTTTACTGTATTTCTTTTTGTTACAAGTTGAACGGTGGCAGCTTGTAAACACCTAAGCACTGCCAACGTGCATAGCATGGATAGTGACTCAAGAAATTATAAATACTTGATTCGTCAAGGTTGTAGAAAGGGCTACTTACTATCCCGAAATTAGGCTCTACTCACGCACTACTTGCACAAGAGCAAGGACCCCATATCCTAAATCCATTACACGCTAACGTGAGCGGAGTCAGCACTCGTGTTACCCTCATTAACGTGGCAGCCACCTGTCAAGCGCTAAGGTCATATTAACACAGACAATCTTTTGTTAACCCAGAGGAGTGCGTTTTAAGCGTAAGTGACCATTTACTACAGAGCTCCAAACTCCCTCAGGAAGCATTAGCACAACTTGATATCGGTATCTTCGTGAAATTGGCCTCTCTGAACGAGCAGCTGCACACCAGCCTAACATCACTATGTGAAATGCCATGGGTTGGCTGGAGAAGTACAAAGCCCACTGGACTCTGGCAGTCTGATGGATACATCTGGGTTTGGCGGATGCCCGGAGAATGATACCTACCAGAACGCATAACGGCAACAGTAAATTTGATGCAAAAGCTGGTTGGGGTGGTTTTTCAGTGTTTATGGTATCTGCAGTGATGAGTAATGTTAACACTATAATAAAGACATTTAAGACAATTATATGCTTTCTATTTTGTGGCAACTGTTTGGGGAAGGCCCTCTGCTGTTCCAGCTTGTCGGAGTTCACCCCACTGAAAGAATACCCCAACATTCCCTCCATTACACAAATTAGACTTAAAAACACAAAAAAGTCAACAAGCCATTTTAGTCGAATGACCTTTTCTATACCAAAACTGCAAGAGATGCATTAGGCCTTCAGAATCCAAATGTGCCATCGGCTGTTCAGCAGCTACTAAGACTTTTATGGGCAGGGAGAACATTAATTGGTTGGTAATTGCTGGTGTATAAATAGGAATTACAAATGCAAGCTTTAAAATGCTAGGAACATATTTCTTTGCAGCAGCTGATTTATTCTGCAAGTTAAATGACTTCTGTTTAAAGAAGCCAGTATCTATTCGAAAATATCCTTGAGAATTTGACAATGACAATTGATAGATTTCAAATTCAATAGTTCTATTGTTTAAGAACTGAATAAAAATGAACATCTCCATATTAGTAATAATAAAATGACAAAAATAAGCAACAACTAAGCCATCATGTTGAACCGTCCTATTTATTGAGCATCGATTTCCAAATAGTTTTCCCATTAGTGGAACAATATGGCTCCATAATATTTCTCAAATTATTTCAAGGGAGCTCATTGCTTTAGGCTTGACTTGTAACAGAGTCACTTAAAAAGAAAGTCACTAAACCAGAGTGGACTTCTATTATGTTGTATCCAACACATTTTGTTGTAAATTTAAATGTCACCACAAACTGGTTTGCAATTTTTTCTGGAAATTATATCATTCCAGTTTATTGACATCATTGACATTTTATTTGCATCTTCTTGTTCTGCTGTCTAATAATTGAAATGAGATTACAGTTCAATATACTGATGACTAAAACAAAGTTTGAGAAGACTATCATCTTGTTGAGCTATGCACCATTTGAGTTAACCAACCTTTTGTCAGAGGTCACAGAGCCAACGAATTTCACTTAGTCTTCCATAAGAAGCACTTCCATTCTTTAAATAAATGGCTGAAAACATCCTTCACCACCGATTTTCAAGAAATTACAGTAAAAGCCATTTTAGGGCACAATCATCTACCTGTATTCTAATGGTTCAACATTAGTTCAAGACAGTTTACATGGTCACAATTTAGTTTGACAAGCATAAAACTATATAACCAAAGCATAGCCTTAATGCGTGACCTTTTGAGGGAGATAAAAAGACAAACAGATTTGCACAAGATTCTTCAGGACTCGCGCATGGGTAAACTTTATTGCTTTATGCACCGTTTTAAAGACTATGTATTCTGTGCAAATAAACAGGACTATGAACAGAAAATCTTTTAAATAGCTCTTGTAAACATTTTGGTTCAGTTTCTTATACTAAAAATACGTAATTAGAACGAAGTAATGCAAACAATTGTCAAATACCCTGTAGCTAATATCAAATGTCTCCACATAAATCAACCCTCTGTCCTGTGACATTTGTCTTCCTGGTAGGGATAGTAGCCTGGAAAATGAATGTGCCCCAAGTGATCTTATATTGAAGTTTGCAATTTATACCAGTGGTGGGCCTAACGACAAATTAGGCTAGGAGAAAAGGAACAGTACAACTGCACCCCCTTATGGAAATACAGTAGTAATGCAGCATACGCCACTGAAATAAAGAGCACCATTACGTGTTTCTGTAGTTCAACTGGTAGAGCAGTACTAGTAACGTGAAGGAGACAGACAATTCCTTGAGAGCACACAAGCTGTCTGCTGATTAATATGCAAGTTGTTCCAAACAAGTATCTTCCAACATTAGAAATAAATGACCAAGTAACTTGACAACATTTCAGTAATAAGTACAGAAGGATTTTACTGGTGTTTAAACACAAGAAAAATGGTTTACACAAACCATTGTAATGGAGTTGTTAGGATTACAATTCTCTCCATTGTTTAACTTTATGCAGAACTGAAAACTTCAAATAACTTTGGAACAGGCTTTTCTCTGTCCAATATATAGTTCACAGGTAGACAAGCTACACTAAAAATGTAACACTTAAAAACAAAATGACTTTCCTTATAACAAATTAATTTTACCATATAAATGGTACTTCCAGAATATTAACAAACAAGAACACAAAAACGCAAAAAAATGTTTGCACCTACAAAGAACCAAATAGTTGTAGGAAGACAAGTAGGAGGCGAGAAGTGACTTTCTTCCCACTCACTTTGTTGTGGACTCTGTCAGAAGGTCAGAGGTCATGTCCACTATTTCTCTCAGGGGTAGGCCACTGAGGACGTGCTGGTGCTTAGCTCGGAGGTCCAGCAAGGCTCCAACAATCCTATGC
This sequence comes from Tenebrosternarchus preto, assembly GCA_025802075.1. NCBI lineage: Eukaryota > Metazoa > Chordata > Actinopteri > Gymnotiformes > Apteronotidae > Tenebrosternarchus > Tenebrosternarchus preto. Next base: position 29,970,731 of record JAOYMR010000006.1, on the reverse strand, counting down.
CGGCTCACATCTGGGTGGCGCTCTGCCAAACGAGCCATGATGGTGTCGAAGCTGCCCATAGTGGCATAGTGCTGTGGTACACAAGTGCCAGACGCCGTGGGTGTGTCGTGTATGTTGGTAAGCTTTTCCAAACTGCTGCGGAGAGGCTGAGTAATAAATGGCAGAGCCAACAGAGAGGTGGGGAGTGACTCGAACCTGTAGCCATTTCGCAATTGGATATAAAACCACTGCAGATCTAAATATTGCATGAATTCGAGCTATAAAAACCACACTGACCAAAATCTGATCTCACTTTCTCAAGTTTACTTCAACTGATCATGCATTACTCAAAATAATTAGCTTCTAGCTTAGCTTCTAGCGATAGTGAAAGAATGAACAAACATTTGACTTTTTTCCTCTTCACATAAATATATTGCTGTTGGTTACCCTAATGTGAGGGGTAAAAAAAAAAAATCAAAAGAACGGAGTCACATTTAATAAATTGTTTAAGTTGGAAGCCATGTTCTCATTCTCTCTCAGTTCAGAGTGTGGTGTGCACTATACTCACTCTAGAGAAGTGGGCGTTGCTCTGCAAGTCATGCCTGCTCAACCCTTGACCTGCGGGCCCTGTTTTATGGCCATCTGGGGGATGTTCACTGCAGGACTCTTTGATGGTTCTCTGACCACCTGCCGGAGGTCTCTGGATGTGTTCCACATGGAGTGTATGGCCTTGAACGGATCGCCCGCTTACCTCCCTGACTGCAGCTTCTGCATCTGAGGGACTTCTTACTCTCACTATTGCAGCCCTTTTGGCAGTAAAGTCCAACATTGTGGTCAAGTTCAGCAAATATCAAATTAAAATTCCCATGCAGTTTTAACATTGTGCATAATTTATGACCTTTGCTCACATTTTTGCTAGCGTTTTAAATATTCAGACAAAAAGGTTTTACCTGTTGTTGCTAAAAGTGGTGATGCACACTTTATTGGCATGATACTTCTCAAACCAAAGCAGCAAATCGCACTACAATGTGAATGTGGAACAATTTAGTGAGTGCTGCTGACCTCTACCGGTCAAGCCGATTAACTACACCGATACATTAAAAACGTTTTTTCTTGAAAAAACACCATATTTAAAATATTTTCATTTCCGAGCCCTACCTCAGTAACATCACTTGATAAGCCTGTGATGCACAGTAAGGAAGACTGGCTTTTCTTTTCACTTGCAGCCTCTAGAACAAAGTACATGAGGACAGCAGTTCTATTTTAATATGAGCTCACAATACCAAAACAAAATTTGGGTTTGTAATTAAAAGAAGCTTTACACCAGTTTCTTAAGTAACCACACCTTGTTTTTCCAACTTTTCTCCATCCTTCCATCCTACTTCTTGTTGCTCTTTACAAATTTGACCAGAAGATACAAGTTCCTCCTCCGCATCAAACCAAGCCTCACTGCCAGTTAGCTCTTTTAGTTGATTCACAAAATCAGAAAAATAAGACATTCATCCATGTACTTAATTTGTTTAACCATTTAAAGGAGTAATAAGTAATTTTTCCTACAATGATTTTTTACATTGTGACAACATCTATACAGACACTCTATACAGACTCTATAAACTAGTTCATTTAAGGGCTTTAAAGTAATTTGATTCTTTCTCTCATTAACTGCACTTTCTACTTTTTAGAAGTAGAAACATTTGTACTTTTTGGTGGTAAAATGACACCACTAACAATTTTATAGGATATCCTTTTTTTTTTTTTTACTATATTAAGTCACTGCATAGATCACATTTGGTTCTTGCCATAATTACACAATATCACAGATTTCAGTACACATTTCCTCCACTCTTTAGTTACTAGTTACTCAGTTATTTATTAAATTCTCTAAAGAAAAAAAATATAATGTTAACCATTACAGGTTTCTTACCAGCCTTAGTTTCACAAGAGACAATGGGTTGCTGTTTGAGAACAGACACAGCTCTGGATTTTTCACTGCTTCTAGCTTGATGATCAACCTGGGGACCAGCATTATCCCGCCATTGTTGTCAGAGAGCAGACGTGATTGAATAGCATCGTAGAACACTAACATTTCAGAATGACTTCAAAAACTACTCAATGAATTACTCATCTTACAGAAGGACTTTCATACTCAAAGCAATTTAGATTTTTCACTTGTATATTAGCCAGGAAATCCTAGGTTTCCATTTTGAATTGAACAAAAAAAACATGTAACTGCAGAACTACTGCTTCATTTTGGAAAGCCTGTTCAATAGCTTTTACCATTTCATGGATCCTTGAGGTCTCCCTAGTTTTTCTATGCACAGTGAAAACCTGAGATGTTGTAGTCCTGCTGCTGAGGAGCCCTCTGTCAACTTCTCCCATGTTTATCCCCTCACCAACTTGGCCAAGCTTTCCCTCATCTTCAAGACTATTGGGGCTCCTGACAGCCAAAACAAAGTATGACATTACAAAATGCAATACAAAAAAGAAAAAGTGCTGCAAGACACACCTACCTGGATGAATCCTCATGTAGAACGTCTCCTAAGTAGGCCTCAGATATCTGAAAAGGCACAACATCTGATTGCATCGAGGTCAAGCAAGTATAATAACCTTTCTGGGATTCTTCAGGTGTGTGTGAACTACATACCAAAGCAGGAGTGTAGCATGTTCCTCCAACAATCCTCAAAGAGTCCACAGACAAGGGCTTAAGCTTCTCCAGAGGAACCCCTGCCAGGATCTTCCTCTTCAACTCAAAGTAATCCTCCTCTAAGCACTTCAGAGTCTGTGCCATCACATCAGGCAGTGCTACAGTTCTGCAATCCCAAGGGCACTTAATTACACAATTTCTTTACCTCCCAGTAGCAAGATCCTGAAACAGTTCAACTGCAACCAATGAGCTCCGCCTGACTTCTGTACCGACCCCTGTAGCGCAGCCTCCCCTTGTGGCGAGGTGTAGTAGCGCCTCCAGCAGTGCTGTAGGCACATGGCGAACTGCAGTGCCAGCAGACGTAACTCGGCTCGCGTGGCGCGCTGGACGCCGTCACAAGTGCAGTCCCTCTTGTGCAGCTCACCGCCGGCTCCGTCCGTAAACACACCGCTGTGGACAAACCACACAATCAAGACGTTTGTGCTTCATTCAAACAGGCTGTTTTACTGGGACTGCCTGCTTTTAAACCCCATCTCTCTCTCTCCTTTTAAGGTATATAAAAATAATAACAAAAAAAAAAAACCCAACTAATTCTGAGGTCTGGGGTTATGACATGGAGCACAATCACAAATTCGGAAACATTCCGAGTTTCACATACTTAAAGTCAAGACTATCATATGCACAGGGAAACAATAATTGCACTGCACGATGACATTTTAAGCCTTTTATAAATATAACAGAAAATGTTTTGAAGCAGGTTAAAAAAATAAAGCAGTTTCAATGAGTAAAGATTTTACAGCACTGTAGTACAGAGTGTATATAATTATTAAAACCTTGATACGTTTGTGTATGGGGAGGAAGGGGTAACAATTTCAGTTAGGTCAGCAACACTAATCTGATTTGAACATAACAGCTACGACTTGAAAATAAGACTATATTAGCATTTATGGAAAGTGAATTAATCTTGCAGCTCAGTAAATCACCGACTACTGATGATTACCTTGCCACTGTTTTCTTTAAAAGCTTGAAGTCCTTTTCCATATTTTTTAACTTCTCAAATTCCTAAATAAGAAAACCGTGTTAGAATGTACAACACTAATGAAGGGAAATTCAATAAACTGTTACATGTAAGAGACAGTACCTCAGAAATTACATCCAGGTCAGACATGTAAACGTCAGTAATGGTGCATTTCTCATAAGTAGACACTTGAACTGTCTGTGTCTCCTGTTCACGGTTAATCGTAAATGAATCGGAGCCAGAGCCAACATCTCGGCAAAGTCTGGTAAAGAAGCTTTGACTTATTTCTGTTGCCTGGTTACATGTAAAACAATCCCTAAAGTCACTGCTGGCATCCACTGCCTGGTTCACAAGAAGGGGACCAGGAGAAACATCACACTTCTCATGTTTTGTGGTGGTCTCGACATTCTGCTCGTGGTAACCTAAAGACACAAAGGAGTCCTCGCATGAAGGATCTCTCTCTAGACCATCTGCCCTGGATGGTCCCCATTGGGAATTAATGCTGGTTGTACTGCATATGTCCTGCCTGGAATGAGTCACCAAGCTTGAACCTTCATCAACCGCCCAGTGACGCTCATCTACGTTCGTCTCTTCTCGTGGTTCATCCTCATTGCTGAGGTCTTGGTAATCCTCAGTGAAGTCAGTCCACTCAGACGAGTTGCTCACGCAAGATGCGGAATCGGGAAAGGTGCAATTCTGTGCAGGATAAGCAGGAGAACATTCAGCGTGTTCAACAGCGGACACCTCAGTGCTGCCCTCGGTGGCCATCATGGAGTTACTGCAGCACAGCTCCAGTGCCTCAGCAGCATCGCTCCATTGAGCAGAAGCGTGCTCCAGCCCAGTACTGTTAAAGCTGTAGTACTCTGGCACAGTTTCTTGATCTAGACAGGCGAAATCCGCTTCATTGCCTGCTGGCATGGACACCTGGCCTTGGCCATTCATCTGGTTGCGACTCTGCATATCAAGCTCCATGTCAAGCGAGAAGCTTGCCTGTGCCAAAGGATCTCGAAAGGCTGTGACATCAGTACCGTTGCACCACACTTCTTCCTCCCACATCTGAGACAGAAGCTGGGCTTTTGTGGTGTGCATTCCCTGCTGGTCTAAGGAGGCCTGGGCTGCAAAGCCACCATCAAAGGCTTGCTGGGAACTGTTTGCAGAAGTGATCTGGCTGGGCAAATCATTTGAGGTGTTCTGAATACAACCCAACTGCTCAGGTCTGCTCTCAAATGCTTCTATTTTTTTGGCTTTTAGCAGATTTAGTTCCTCTCTCACATTGTTCGGTAGCAAGCAGAGTCTTTTCTCCTCCTCTACAAATCGACACACAAATGTTAAATGCTTTCTGCAATTATCTTGGCTAGTAAGAAAGCAGGTTAAATAATATTTTTTTTAAGGTCACATCTAAGCTATCCAAATATACACAGCATATCTTACCTGATATGCCAACACTTTCGTTGGAGTTTAGGACGAGTTCATTACAGCGTCTGCAATTTTTAGCACCAGAAGGACAACTAGTACCACAATTCAGACACTGCAACACACCATAAAACGTGGGCCGACGTGACCTAGAGGAACACGCGTTTGTAACATAAATATCATCTTATTACTCACTTTAGCTGTACAAGAGCACATTCAATGTTTTAGGCATGAAACGAAAGCATACTTGTTCAGCTTTGATGACATATCTATTCCTGGAAGGGGAATGCAGTTTCCTACAATCTGCTCTAAAAAGGAATTGAAGGACAAAAATGATTCTGCTTTTGTGGTCAAGGAGATGATTTATAATGAAAATGCCTGAATCACTGCTAGCGAAAATTGATCAACTTACGTTTCAAATGAACAATATGTCTAGACACATCAAGAGCAGGATGCATTTGCAGAAAGTGAAGAAGTCCCCCTTGTTCTGCAGGCAATGCAGTGCTAAGCAGTTATGGCTCATGTTCCAGGAAAAACAGTTAGGTAACTAGGAAATTTAATCCAAAGTAAAACAGAACCATGGTCTTTACACTAATGCCAAAGTCAGTCTTACCTTGTATCAGTTTCCTGTCCTCTACTGGCAAGGAAAGATACCACCCAAGCAACTTTGGATCAGTTAACTCCAGACAATGATTGACTTTAATGAGATCAAACACAGACCTGAAAGAATCATAATTAGTCCTGCAATTTGCATGGTAATATAAACATATTGTGCAGCCATTCATTCCGTTTCCAAAAAGGACACAAGCATTGTTTCATAGGGATCTTGAAAGGGAGAAACATACTTATTCAATAGGAACGTTCTTTCATCAGCAGCAGAGAAGGAACGGGCCAGATTACCTTGGAATATATGCATCACAAAAACACAGTTTAGTTTGAAACCTGATCACTTGCATAATCAAGAAACTGCTGTTTAACAGCCAGTCTACACGAGGCAGGTTAAACACACCTAGGCCGCTCCTGTAACCAGTTGGCTAACGGCTAAACCATGTGGTTACAAACTTACCGACTACCTCGTTCATAGCAAGGTACACATGTTGGTCAAATGGTATAATTTGCCACATCATGGCGGTGGACACGTCTGAAGGTGTTCGCAGGTTTGGCTTAAAGTAAAATGGTACCAAGACGGGAGGTGGGTACCACATGGTCTGTACAGCGCTGGGAATACAACCATTAAGAAACCAGTTTGTGAAAATACCAACGGTGCTAAATGAATCACCTGGAATTAAGAAATGCCACTCACTTTAATGCAGACTACATTGATACTCGCTACAAGTGATTTTTTTAATTTGCCGTAGTTTACGCCCCTCCTCAAGAAGCTGCGCGCGAGCCAATATGTGCAAAAAGGCCTGATTACTTTAGACAGGTCTTGTTTAACGAATCACCAATAAGTTATAACTATCAATTAAACTGTCCAATATAAATAGATTTTTAATATGAATGTCCACTTATAAGCAACAGCCACGATTCTCAAACGTTTCAAAACGCATTTGACTAGCACGAATCATCATTCAAGAATCATCCTACGCACAGTACAGGCGTTACACCGAATTCTGTGCCCGTCGAATGTTGTGACCATAGAGGGCGCGACTTCGCAGTTTCTGCTCACAGGCACCCGCGCTTTACGTACGCTACGTGAATGTTCTTGTCTCGTACGAAAAAACTTTTAGGTTATACTTGCATATGAGATAATACTTCCAGCAGCTTTGCAATACCTCTACATATAAACGATATTGCATCATATGTCATGGACAAAATCTGATGTTTTTTAAGAGTTACTTTTTTTGTAGTGCGTGTGTATTAATCGTTCATTAAATGTTTTAATGCGTCTGGTGTTTCTGTTTCTGCAGGCAAAAATACTTGCTATTTTCTGGCGTATATATTGCCTCACTTTAATCACGTCACATGTAGAAGATTTTTAATAAAACACAGCGACCGTGCCTGTGAATAGAAACTACGAAGTAGCGCCTTCTATGATCACGAAACTCGACGTTCACAGAATTCGGTGTAACACCTGTTCGATTAGTTACCCATAGTAAAGGATAAGAAAGAAAAAAACAACGGCACCAGCTATGTAGCAAGGTATATTTAAACAAACGTTAGCATAAATAAATATAGATTTTTGATAGTGATATTAGATCAAGTTAAGCAAATCAGTTATTGTTTCTCATGTTGTGAATCCCAAGGAAGCGTTAATTTAATATTCTAAACTAATAAAAGCCACTTCAATGAAGGGCCTAACGTCCAAACATCTTTACAAAATTGATAGGTAAATAGCATTAACTTAACGAGCATGGGTGGACAAATAAAAAATTCTGTTAGCTACCTAAGGAAGCTTGTATTGCTAAACGTCATTTTAGCCGTTTTCATAGTAAAAGTGTAGAGGATGATGGCGTCCGTTGGATAAAAAATAACCTAGCTGTCATAGCGACTGGCTTATGTCGCTTTCCAAAACATTAAACTAGCTTTTAAACGGTTTAAAAGGTTATGCTGACTCTTTTAGTGTGGTCAGAATCAGCATTCTCGATCAATTTTCTTACATTTTTCATACATCTTAGCTAGCTAGCTAACTAAGCTAACTAAGATGTATGAAACATGTAGGGAAATTGATCGAGAATGCAGATTCTGGCCACACTAAAAGAGTCAGCATAATCTTTTAACCGTTTTTGTTATTTGTTGCTATACGTAATCCTATGATAAGCGACACATAATTACCTAAGCTGTTCAGTTTTCTATGGCTGAATCGGTTGTTATTCTCTGTTTTAGTCTATGGTAGCTAACGGTAATTGCTTTTAAACGTCATTTTAATGTGTCGTTAGTGCAATATTAAAACGTTGCCACTAGAAGGAACTCGTACGCGTCACTAAAATAAACGGAACCCACAAGTTAAGTTGTATAAAGTACAAAAGCATGGCTCTTGAGAGGCAAGTAGTTAAACATTGATCACTTTATTAGTTACGTCTCCATATGTGTGCCTAATTACATTGGCCACATGTTGCAATTAATTTGTAACCCTCCCTGGTCATTATTGTACTGAAGTCAGCTGACAGATCTTGTATCACGTGACCCACGTTTTTGAAACCTCTCAGAGTACATGATTAAGTATCAGGATTCACATCTTATTAACTATGATTTTATTGACAGGAACATCCTAGATCAGCACCTCCTACTATGAAAAGTTTTGTGAGTATGGACACAGATCTTACAAATGTAAATTTGTGATTATTTATCAACACAAATAAATACATTCAAATAGCCATAAGTTTGGTTCATACTGGGAAAAAGTCTGAGCTTTTGTTAATTTTCTTTATAGAGGTGCCCCTTCCCAACTCTTCACTACTGTTTTCTGCCAGTTCATTGAGGAGCACAAGACCACAGCCATATATATATAAGAAATGAGTTTCGTAGAGTCAAGGTTTGGACTGGTGCCCAGGAGGGTTTGGATGTCATATCAGTATTTGCCTGTTGTGTCAAGGGATCCTCACATTAGCACTGAATAGCTTTAAAGAGGACAAAAATTCCACCTTGCACCTAACTTTCAAGAGCTCCACTTCCTTGAAAGCCTGTCTGTCCCCCATGGGCACAGTATAGAAATTGAGGAAGACACATGAGAGCAATAATTGTGTACCCTGTATAGCTAAATGCAGAAGTAATTACCAACTGCAAGTAGTTTCTATGAGCCATGTAATGTAAAAAGGAGAATCGTTCATTCAAGCATTAGCTACTAAAATCAAAGGGGCTCATCAGACCTTAGCCATGATATTTGCACTGTGGAACCAGATGTTCTGTTCAAATGTAACAAATGTGAATGTCTTTTCATGTGAATGTTATTAATTCAGAGGTTGTGACATGATATGGACATCATTTCTTAGGTAACCCAGATTAAAATTGTTAATCTGGGTTACCTGAGAAATGGCACAACTTAAAAAGCCACAATTATTACTAACAAGTCCAGGGTCACCAAAACTGATCTCACTATTGAATGCATCAGAGGAGATGCGTGCTTGATTACTAATTATGAAGAAAATGGATTTGTTTGGATTCTGCCTTGACTAAGATTTTAGTTTGATTAGAGACATAGTGGCTATGGCATGGTTTCTAATTTGGACATGTGTGTTTTTAGTCAGAAGTATGCAAATGTTATTTTTACATATGGTATAAGTTTGAAATAGTATGAATGTATGAGATGCATGTTTGAACAAATTAATTCTGACATTAATATGTATAAAAGAATGTTTAATGTTTTACATATGTAAAAAATGCATTCCACATTTTATTGAAGTTAATATTCTATTCTCACTTGAATTCATTCTTGAAAAAAAGTAAAATGTGTGCTTGATGAGTTTGTCAAAGACTCAAAGGAAACTAGATGATTTAGATCAAGAGGTCCTTGATAGCTGGCGATAAAACAACACTTTGTCCCAATCAAAGTTCTGCTGATCTTTTGAAGCATATGGATGTTCATTCTGCTCTCACATTCTCAAGTAAGGCTTTTGTCTGTCATACAATCATCACTAGTCTCCATCAGGTTCAGAATCCCTGACCACTACATATTGTCCATGTCAGAGACTGATCAAACGCTGTAGCATGCTCTGGGCCCTTTCCAGTTCAGTATAGTGATATTATATACAGCCGCTGGTCATAAAATTAGAATATCATGAAAAAGTTTATTTATTTCAGTAATTCCATTCAAAAAGTAAAATTTCAATATTATATTCATTCATTACACACAGACTGATATATTTCAAATGTTTATTTCTTTTCATTTTGATGATTATAACTGACAACTAATGAAAATCCCAAATTCAGTGTCTCAGAAAATTAGAATATTGTGAAAAGGTTCAGTATTGAAGACATCTGGTGCTACAATCTAATCATCTATTTAACGCAAAACACCTACAAAGGCCTTTAAATGGTCTCTCAGTCTACTTCTGTAAGTTACACAATAATGGGGAAGAAAGGAGAGGCACCGAATCCATGTTGCTTGAGGTCCAGTGTAAAGTTTCCACAGTCAGTGATGGTTTGGGGTGCCATGTCATCTGCTGGTGGTGGTCCTTTGCGTTTTCTGAGGTTCAGGGTCAACGTAGCCATCTACCAGGAAATTTTAGAGCACTTCATGCTTCGCCTGTACACAGTGCCAAAGCTACCAGTACCTGGTTTAAGGACCATGGTATCCCTGTTCTTAACTGGCCAGCAAACCCGCCTGACCTGATAGAAAATCTAGGGGGATTGTGAAGAGGAAGATGCGATATGCCGAACCCAATTCACAAGAGCTGAAGGCCACTATCGGAGCACCTGGGCTCTCATAACACCTGAGCAATGCCACAGACTGATCGACTCCATGCCACACCGCATTGCTGCAGTAATCCAGGCCAAACTAGCCCCAACTAAATATTGAGTGCTGTACATGCTCATACTTTTCATGTTCATACTCAGTTGGCCAACTTTTCTAAAAAAAAAATCCTTTTTTTTTTTTGTATTGGTCTTAAGTAATCTAATTTTCTGAGATACTGAATTTGGGATTTTCATTAGCTGTCAGTTATAATCATCAAAA
>JAOYMR010000006.1:29937025-29959963 GCA_025802075.1 Tenebrosternarchus preto | reverse complement strand
TCAGTGAATCTCATTTGATTTCAAGAGTACAGGTCAATAATGGCACTGATCTGAATGGATACTTCAAAAGGACATACATAAGATTTATGGAACATGAAAGCCTTTGTAATTCACCAGCTATTTTTGGTTAACTAAAAGGTGTACATTAAACTGGAGGAATTATGTGTAATCATGTGACTTGAGTTTGCATTGAACTCTAAAACTGCAACTATGCTGATGTAAAAAATATATGTGGGAAGTTTATTTAAAAAGAAGTTATAGCAATTGCATCAAAGTTTTGGCTTACAAGTACATTCTGATTCATCAGATATAGAGTGTCTGATCTAGCTGACTTGGACAGCATGTGTGGTGCTGTAAAGGGGAACATCAGCTCCTATGTCTGACCAATCAGCGTATTTGCCGAAAGGATTTGTTCTTGATTTATGGTTACTGTTTCAGCAGTTTTGGTTTTGATAGATTAAAATGCATTGCCACTATTTATAGGTAAAACTACTACATTATTTAGTTCTTAAATTTCTCAGCTGTTTGAATCAGTGGAATCATTTATTAGGGGCACCAGATCGGGTTAGTACTGTGATGTTAGTTGATTGCCCTTCTTACGCCATTGGTCCCTCTTATGACCTCACATTACATTTTCAGCATAGTCACTTACTATCTACAGACATTCATAATATTATAAGTGAACTCAAGCCTTCAAATGCAGCCAGTACCTTGCCAGCTGCATGTGTTAATTCTGCTGGCTGGTAACTTGGTAGCTGCAAAAAATACTTGAAATACTACTCCAATAGCATTGCTCAGCTGCACAGCACAATAACTGAGCTTTGAATTAAAGGCTTTGTTTTGGCCTTGATGTTGTGAAAGGACAGTGAGTTTAAAGCCAAGGTAGCTTTCGTGATCACTGGTAGGACATGGCTGTGAAAGATGGCCCACTTCCAAAGCGACCTACCACAGTGGTTTAATGTGATCAGTCTGACTTGCTCACCCTGCAGTAAATCCAACATGCCCAAATGAGAGTGGTAACACCTCAGGGAGAGGAATGCAAAAGTGTGGGCTGATAGAGCACAACTTATAAAGGACCATCACGCAGTTTTCATTAAATAAAGTATATTACTAGCTACCTCTGCAGGTCTCTTAAAAAACCTGCACATTTACAGATCTCTGGACCTGCTTATACTTTGCATTATCTGGAAGAAAATACTGATTGTGTTAAATAAAATGTTATTTACTTTTGTATTTTTCCAAATATGTATATCGAAATACAAAGTGTGGTATTAAATGTATGGGTAATTGTAAAAGTAAAAAAATAAAAGGAAGCAAATGTGCTAGAATATGATTCCAGGGTCTGGAAAATACATTAAAACTGCTTTTAGTCTTAAAATCTTACCTCCAGTTCTTTAAGAGTGTTATAACAGTAGGATTTCTTATTTTGGTCTGTAGGTGTTAAGATGCACTGAACATGCCCTTATTCTAAAAGGACAGGCAGTTACTATATAAACACACTTGCAGAGCTGTACTCTGGCATAAATACATTACATAACCAATCACGTCTTGATGTAAGGATGGAAAAGCACTGAGAGAATAAAGGGCCTTAATAAAATTGAGAAACACTCTTTGAAACTGATCAATACATCATACAAATGCTGGGAAGATTTTTTTCTTATGTCAACTAAAAAAAAAGTTGCCTAATAAATGGTATTTTCCATTTCCTTTTGCTTAAGCTGAAAATATTTGTACATTCCTGAGGGCTGTTGAACACATGAGACTGGTGACTAATTTGCAAAGCTTCGTGTTGCAATGTGCAAGAGAGTAAATCTGACTATATGGTGAAAGAAATGAGGCAGTGAAAGTGAAGCAGAAAGGACAGTTTATTGTACCTAGTACAGATTATAAACTTAGCAGTGTAAAGGTACACATTGTGGAGGAAGAAGGTGAAGCCTGCACAAGTTCAGACCTTCTGGTGGCTCAGACCAACAAACCCCTCGTTAAAAGAGAGACTCTCACTCCAAGGTGCTGTCCTCTAACCCAGCAGAAAGGGTGGACTGTAATGGCTGCACCACAGGCATCCAGATTTTTAAAACATACATGTTTTAGGCAATACTATACAGCTGATACAATAAAATCAAACCAATGCAGACTTTGCAAAAATATATATATTTATAGAATTTTTTCCAAAAACAAAAAACAAAAAACAAAAAGCAGAACTTAATTTCTTCCTTGTCCAGCATAAAGCGATATGTTAATGGACAATTGCCAGTTGAATACACCATGCAAAAAGGAAGCAGTGGTCTTTTGTCAACTTTAAATTGGCAGTGAAGAGGAGTCCTGGAAAAGGTGTTCGTTTCACCTTATTGCATGCAAGGCCCTTTGCTTTCCTGCCATCACGGAGCATTTGAAAACTGGAACGTTGCCAAAAAAAATGTAAGCAAAAAATTATTACAATATACAAAACAGACTAAAAAGTTTGACCCTTAAATACATTTTTAATGCAGTCAGAGGTTGTAACCCTCTTGAAGAAATGTTTAGTGCATCCCCTTTAAATATTTTCTTAAAAGAAAACCAAACATCAAACGTACCAAATTTTACTTCTCAGGGAGTGACTAAGCATATGGAATTACTTATGAATGGGTTAACAGTCCTTGTATCAGATTGAAAGTCCTTGAGGTTTAGCTTCTTTACAGACCAATAATTTGAATTATCCAAGAGAAAGAGAGAATGAATGATACAAAAACAACCCCACAACACTTAAAAGCTTCAATGACCAAAACAAACTTGCAATAACAGTAAGTTTTTGTAGGAAATCTGTGTGTTTGAAGCAGTCCTGCATTTAGCCGAACAGAAGTGTTTTATAAAAGCCAACTCTAAACAAATCTAAAACAAACAAAATTAGGTTTTTCCTTTTCAAAATAAAGCCCTTTTAACTTCTCATAGATGTCTACATGATTTAGAGGTAACAAAACTATCAGGGCCACACGTACAGCTATTGAATAGTGCTGCATTTAGATTTTTTTCTCTTTTTAGGACATTTTGATATTTTGTAACTTTGAAAACAAACAAACAAAAAAAAGATTGTCAGAACAGGATTGCTACAATTCCTTAAGTCTGCACAGAGACCAGTCAGTCCTTCAGCGCTACTCGTCTTGTGACTCCATCTTCTGTGCTGGCGAGTACCTGGCCACAGGAGTCCAGGCATCCCTCACCTCCCTGACACCATCTCACGGGTTGAAGCCAGAGACAAGGTGGCTTGCAGATTTCTCCTCGCTTGTTATTCTTATTTTAATACCAGTTCACTTTTTTGAGGGGGCGGGGCTAATCTGTAAACGGACAGCAGGGCAGGAGAAGTTGAGGCTGTGGGGACAGACGTGCACCTGTCCACTCAGCAGTTCAGGCTCCACATTGGGGGAGGGGCGGTGTGGTGTGGGAGTCAGTACACGTAGCTCTCGGGGAACGGCATCCCGGTTACACACTGCTCTCCTCCCTCCACCAGGTATGGCGTAGCTTCGTCGTAGTGGGTAAGGGGCAGAGTGTCGTCATCTAGCACTGGCAGGCCATCAGGATCAGCCTTAAGGTTGGGCCTCTGGTTGTCTGGGAAGGCCATGGAGAAAAGGGCTTCTGGATCGCAAACGAACTTGTAAACATACCTCTCGCCTGCGACCTGAGGAAGGAAGCTTTGCATGTTAGAAACTGCAAGTGGCACTGCCCTTCAGAGGTTCTATAAGTTTGAACTTGGCCGTTACCTTCTGCATGATGCCCTTCTCGTAGTAGTAGCGCAGAGAACGACTCAGCTTGTCGTAGTTCATGGCTGGTCTGTTTTTCTGAATGCCCCAACGCCGAGCCACCTGAAACACACCAGGATGGGTCTCATTTCAGGAAAGCTGCAGAACGGCATTTAAAGAGCTTGTGCAAACAGGCCGAGCACTTCCAGTTATGAGTTACTGAGACCAACCTCTTCAGGCTCGATGAGCTTGAACTCCATTCCGCGACCCGTCCAGGCAATGAAGTGCCCATTGGCAGGGTCATCAAGGAGGGTTACAAGAAATTGCCAGAGCTGAAGGGAGCCGCGACGCTGGTAAGGCGGCCCATCGCGATATGCTGACGGCTCCTGCTTCACCTTCCCTGTTCGCGGAGTCACACAGACCGAGAATTAAAGCCCATCAATACTCAACACAAACACCTAAGGGTGCCTGGTATACAGGACACCACTCAGCTTGGACATGATGCAGTTGCTTTATCGAAAGGGTGATGGACTTCACTGATTGAAAGTGCTGCCGTGTGCACGTTACTCATGCAGAGAAATCCGACACGTTGAGGAGTCGGTCATGAGTGTTTAAATGACACATGCAAGGACGCAGTCACCTTCAAGGCGCTCGGGAACCACGCATGCATCATCATAATACAGGTTTTGTTCTCTGTCAAATGAGAAATCTAAAAGAAAAGAAACAGGCTTTAGGAAAGGGACAATTATCTTCAGCATTAAAACATAATACAAGACGTAAGGAATGCATACCAAAATATTCAGTGCAACAAGAATGTTAAATGATTGATTACTTACTTTCACGATTTTGGTAAAAGCTAGCTGCCCTCCCAAACGAAGACTGACAGTTAGGCACTTCTGAAAATTCAAAGGAAAGAAACCATTAATAATAGCTCGAAAAAAACATAACGATGTTGAATATGTAGATGTAATATATAAATCAAAGACGCGTGCACATGCATAACACAGCATAATTAGAACCAGCTCATGATCAGTCAATCCTGATCCTTATGAAACGGTGATGCAACAGCTGGACCGCGAGTGTCCAGCCCACATATCTGAGCCTCCAGCCAAGATCAGTGCACTACATGCAACACCAGTCACGTCTACTGAGACACCAAATCGGATTAGTCACTAAGCCCAGATACTGAATCATGAAAAATCAAGCGTTTCTCATCCTTGCAAGACTGCACTGCGCCATCTCTAAACCACATGCCTCTCTGATGCAAGGGCACCCAAATGTCACCGTACCCACTTTTGTCTTCTTTCCGACATGCAGTCGCCAATGATTTCGGTGACTTAGATTATGGAGATGCATCATCCTGCTCACTGCTGAACAGACAAAACACTGAAGGGTTGGCAGTGTGTCCAAACAACTACAGGCTGTGGTCCTACAGGTCGGGGCGTGTATATTTATGCACAGCACATTGAGAGGAACACATCATAGCTATGCATACACACGGAACTGGAGCAGTAAGGGGGTTTTGACAGACTTTTAACTGCTTATAGGGCAACGGGAAGGAACAGCTGCGTGTGTTGGAATTACGAGTACATTAAATCTCATCTGAAGCCGTCTTCATTTTTAGAGAAGAGAGATTAATTATTACATAGCTTGGAACAAAGTTGACATGTTTTATAGTTAAATTTAAATTTCAAATGAATCCGTTTGCCTTCTACCTTGTGTTCAAATACATGGGGGAAAAGGTGGAAATTTGCAAGGGTGAAGAATCCTGTCTCCATTCTCTGGAGGTAAGAATTTACAGGCTGCAAGTGTTTGCTTGTACCTCACCAGTCACCGCTAAAACTCACAGATCGGTGCAAGCGCGCGCACGCGCACGTACACACACAGTCTTTCAGCATGAAAGCTGGCAGCTACAGAGGACCAACCATAACGAGTTAAGGAATGAGCAAGAAAGCAAGAACAAAAAATACTGGACAAAATAGAAAGGGAAAAAAAAAAAAAAACTGTACACATTTATGTAACGACATACTTATAAATTTATTTATGGATTTTTCTTCTGCAGTAGGATAAAGCAGATGCTATTTGATAATCAGAGAGAGCTGCGTTCGATTTCTCTTGCCTTGTTTTTAATTATGCTGCTGCCTTTCCATTACATAAAGAAGAAATTCTATTAATATTTGTTTAGCTAGCTAGGTACTTCTGTGACAGCAGATGCTCAGAGTAGTTTCTATGCACTTTATGTTTAATAGCTGATGAGTTATGTGGCATCATCCTATCTTAAGCAATGTAACCTTTACACCTGCTGCATGCAGCATTAAGTGTGTTAAGTGAAACAATACCACATGTTCTGAAAACCATGGTACAAAAAGTACTCTGTCTAAGACATTTTACTCAGCAGCATTAATGCAAACCTCTAGTAAGATCTAGGTTAGAGGTCAATTGTCAATGTCTTACTATATATATTTATTTTAATAAAACATTTAAAAGAGCATTTATTTATAACTCGCACCATTAATATATATATATATATATATATACCCTATCATTTATTTACTCTGTGTCCCATATATATTTATATTTCCATTCATTTTTTATGCTGTACATTTATTAACATTTTGTCCTCCATAAACTGAGGCTGCATGCCTTATTCCATTCTACCCTTTAAAAGGGTTCATTTGTTAATGCTCACCAGAGTCGAAGCAGAAGTCTCGTGGCTCTTGCTTGATGGCCATTGGATGGAAAGAGGCCTGGGGTGGGCCCATGTTGGGGACCCCTTGCTCGGCATAGCGAGGATCCAGGAGTTCCTGTTTAAAGCCCTGAGCATGTACAGGAACCAGAGGCTCTGACATCTGGCGATGGTAGGCTGGCCGGCCATCTCTGGGCGAAGCTCTTGGAGTGTGGGGAATGAAGTTCGGTCTTCCCTGGGTCTCGGAAGGTGGGAAAGGCAAGCAGGGTTCTGAAAGCTGACGCTGAAACCTAAAAAAAGAAAGAAAGAAAGTTCTAAGTTTAGTCACGAACAACGTCATTCATTTTATATACATACAGGCATTAAGAAAGATTCAAAGAGTCATCAGAAGCCAGAAGTTTGGCATGTGGATTTGAATTACGTAAAAGTACATGCAAGCTATAAAATGAGATGATAGGGACCAAGTGACACCATAGAATATGTTGAAGGACATATCAGCAGACAGTCCAGAGATGTCCTAGAGAACCTGGAGTTGTTGGCTCCATGTTAGTCACTGCCAGTGACATACCACACGTTCTACAGCGTGTTTCCAGGGGCTCTGCTGGAGCTGGCAGTGTGGGCTGCCAAATTCCCATGGGGGTCAGATTAATGTAGCCCCCAGGCAGAGGAACTCTAATGCTGCACTGTAATAACACCACTTGCCACCCAACCGCCCCAATCACATGAAGTCAGCATTGCTAAAAGGTCAACTGCCCCCCCCCCCCTTTATACACACCCATCCACCCAACGCACTTTTCAAAAGTTCAGCTGGGCAAAAAAGTAAAATAAAAATAAATAAAATGTTGCTACTTTTGCCCTCACAAAGTGATATTACATAACTGATGAACTAAACGGGTTACATAGACCACTGATTTAAATGGCACAGACACTCACCTGTGCTCACTATTAAACGGGCCCTCATGGTTTAGAGGTGGACATGGCACTGCGAAAGGTGGAGTCTGGCTGTTTAATGGGAGTGCCCTCTGATTGTGGGTGGAGTTGGTCACAGCGGGCTGTCCATGAAGGGAACGCTGCCCTAATGTGGGGTTGGGAACAGGGGGAGGAGTCTGTTCGAGCACAGGGCATGCCCCAGGAGTGTTGCTCGAGCTGCATGGTGAGACAGGTGTCGAGGGCGGAGTCAATGGCTTGAACCCAGCTGAGGGTTTCCTTTCATAGGCACTGCGAGAAGGAAAACAGAGTGGAAAATGAGAAATGTCACATGACCAATAGAGGTTCTGCCCATGCAGTCCATGGCACAGTGACTGTAAGAATGTTTATGCTGTGCTCTATCTTCCTAACAGTGACAATGCAAGGAGAAACAGTAGTCCCTATAGACTCACCTGTAGTTATAAAGGCACTTCTCTCCATACGGCATGGGACTCTGGTCCTGACTGCAGGGGGATAGTGCTTTGGAAGGACTCAGTTCCCGTTTAATCTTGGCTGGTGGAGGGCCATGAAACATCACTGGGAGAGACAACAGAGTCGGAGTATATAATCAACAGGGCATCTGATCGAATGCATCAACAAAAGTGCAACGCTTTCCCTGTGATAGAGCGCCTCACTCTATACCATTAATCGGCTGACTGGGGGGGGGGTATAAAAGCCGTGTGCTTCGCCCATCAGAGACGCGGTGCAGCAAAGCACATGCAATCAAAGCGCTCCCTTCTGATCTCCATCACGGGCAAGTCAATACCCATGAATCAGAGCGGCTGTAATTCAATGATTGTGAATGATTTTCCTCCCCACACTGTAACCATTAGCTGCTGGATCTCTGCGTCGACTCCCATAACCGGCGCCACGTAATGGCCGACCGAAACCGGATCCGTAGCCACAGTGCAACACTAGCTGCGTAAATCAACTCGACCGTGCCGGGCTTAGAAAGCCACATAGAAATGGGCACGTGAATGTTCGATGTGCATTGAAAGCCAAGGTGCACTGCGCCACTGTTAACGTTGAAGAGAGACTCCCACAAATCAAATCGGAGAGTAGATGGATGTCCAACCTGTATGGATAGATAGAAGCCTTTGGATTGGGGTAGTGGGCATGTGATGTACAGTGGGGGCCATAGAGCTCCGCTAAGTGACTGCAGAAAAGACCTGGAGCTTTGCCAAGTACCCAATTCCTTTTTGCCAAAATGACATTAATATATAAATAAATAAATAACAATTCGGGGGGGGGGGGGGGAGGAGTCATATACATACAGCTCAAAAGGAACTCGCTGTATAAACATATCTCACTTGGAAACGCTACAGCGCATCAGTCCTCACTGATAAAAAGCACAGAGCGCAATGAGGAGTGATACGTGAAGGTCCCGTGCCCTGTTTCACTGATCCAGCATCAGACAAAAACTAAACTATGAAAGGAGGAGTGATGCGTGAAGGTCCCGTGCCCTGTTTCACTGATCCAGCATCAGACAAAAACACAAACAAAATGATGAAAGGAGGAGTGGGAGGACAAGAAAGGAACGGGAAATCATAAAACGCACCACTGAATATTACTGAAGCATTTGCCTTGGCTAGAGAATCCTAACCATGGCATGTTAAAGCTGTCCAAGGAGGAGCGCTGGTAAAATGATTCTCATATATATATGCGCGCAGCTTTATTAAATGTTGGGTTCTGCAGGTTTGAGCTCTTTGGTTCCTTTCTAGAGGTTAGACTAACCAAGGGCATGAAAGTGTGAAATCAGATTATGAATTTGCCTTGTGTGATGCCCAGTACACAAACACACACGCACAAAAGAGGTTGTGAGGGTTCTCCACACAGACTTCTTAGCCATTCCAGATCAGAATGAAAGGAGTCTTGTGTACCATGGTTCCCTAGGGAACATGTCCAACGACATCCATCATTAACATCTCTACTGAGAATCAGCAACCCAACCAAATCAACAAGATTGTCTGGCCACTTGACACCATTCTTGGCTTATGCTGTCCTTTGTGCTCTCAAAAGAATTGACTAGAAATTGGAACAAGACATGAATAATGAATAGCTGGTTCTCCCTTGCTCTCTCTGGACTTCATCCAAAGTACACTGCCAAGGAGAATAAATAATAACTCAGGTACTCACAGCTATCCGACTGGAAATCCGGGACAAACTGTTCATCATCAGGTACCTGGGCTGTAGAGAGATCGGAGCAATATGATAAGGGATAAATACCTACGAACCACAGATAAAAATGTTTAAACCAACAATCCCTTATACATTTGTTGCTCCGTTTAAAAAACGAGCCAGGCCTGACAAAACCACTGGGTCCCACTGAGGTTGGCATAATGCACTCAATGAAACAAGCAGTCTGTCACAAAAATCAAGCAGCAGGAAATGAAATGTATTGTGCTGCTGTGAAACACAGGCAGAATATGGCAATATATCAAATTTATCAACTGCATGCTGGGATAGGGAAAAAGCATTACAAGCGATGGATTCATAAATACTTTCACGCTGAATATTTATATTATGAAATTCGAATAATTTATGAATGTATGATTATGTGAAAAGAGAACACAAATACAAAATTTGCGCTTTTTGTGCAAAATCATTTTCATATATAATCTAAGATAAACCCAGCCTTCCTTTGTTGATCATGTGTTATATAAGAAGAGGCCTCACCCTCTGCAATCCAAATTTCCTGCAACTGGCTGAGGTCCTGGAAGAGTTCTGCAGAAGACATAGATAACAAAAAATACTAAACTCCAAACTCAAACTGAAAATGCATCTCCAAAAAGAACTAAAAACCATGTTGCCCATCACCTAAATCACTGCTCAATGTACAAATGAATAGTACTTTGTACAAGCACGTGCATCTTAACTCCCGTCTCATCCTTTCAATGGGCGGTCATACATTTCCCTCAAACCTCGAATCGAATTTGAATTTGGGTACTGCAGTTTTTCTGTGGTTCCTAGGACTGTATTCCTGAGATATACTGAATGAATATACCCATTATGTATCTCACTCTACATCTTTTACTCTAGTATACTGCAGTTACTCCCTGGAATGGATGGACATACTTATCCACATACATACACCCACACCCCCATATTATATTAATATATATAACACACACACACACACACACACACATACAGACCAAGTTGGAAAATTGCCAAAGACCAAGACAGAGAGAACTAGAAAATTAACACCAAGGTTGTATCCACGGTGATGGGCCACTTGGGGTTATGACCTCTATGCTGGAGGAGTTGTTGCAACAGATACCAGGAATGACCACATTAATCTCAGTCCAGAACAGCACAATCTTAGGAACACCTAAACTCTGTGTTCCTAAGATCGTACACCCAGAAACTCCCAGGCCACCCGGTAGAAGTGTGAGGGGAAAAAGTTGACCTCTGTAAAACAATGATTGTAAGCACATTGTTCCAATTTACAACACATGAATATTATATTACCTTCTGTGTCCTGAGCAAGTTCAGTGTCTACAAATTTTCTTTTCCTGTCACTGACTGGTCTGTGGTACGATTCCTCCACTTGAGAGGATTTCTGCTGTGAAGGAACAGACTAATTAGTGTGTGGTTGTCTTCATCTTTACAACAAAAATGTCATAACATGGATTGTTATTTTACTAGCTGGTTGCTACTAAAGAAAATATTCATAACACTCACATTTGCTGGGACCATAAATGGTACTTGCTGGTCGTAAAATCCGTCCATGTTACCTGGGTATTCAATGTTCCCAGAAAAAGGTCTTCGCTTTAAAGCGATAGCTGCAGAGTTCTTTTTGGCGTCTCTTTTTCTCTAGGTAGATAAGGGACAAGTATGTGTCAAAGAGCTGCTTGGCAAATACAGCCTACTGTGCTGCACAGACTGACAATCTTCACATCTCTCTGCTGCGGGCTGAAGCACAGCCTCCTCCTCTCTTTGTTGTTCATTGCAACAACCCTCCTCAGCGAGTGTGAGGGCACACAGCATGTTCTGCACCATGTAAACACACTTCAAAAGTAGTGCGTTTGGAAGCCTTATATAAGCAAAGACACCCATCCGATTATGAAGAATAACATTATATTAATAAGAAACATAAGAATATGGAAACGACACTTGGTCATCCAGAAGCAATAATCTATTATGTAAGTAAAGACGTTGAGAGATGAACTGCATATTGTTTTATGTCAACAAGCCTCAACAAAACTTTAGGTACCTTAGTGTTCCACAGAGCGCGCGCTCACGCACACACGCGCAGAGTAATTTGTGTGACCTCTAGCTGTACGTTCTAACGCACATTAAAAATCACGAGAAATAACAATGTAAAAATCCAACACCCTATCGAAATGCGGTTAAGTTTTAATGTACATTAGCCAAGGGAAATAACGTAAAACCACTTGGACGGTGGTTGATATTTAAAGTTGATATTTGGGAAGACGTGTTTGTTTAATTAAAAATTTACTTTGTAAGAGAGCCGTGGGAGTGTATAATAGTGTGCAATCATTTTTTCAATTGGTCGAAGAGAAAGTTTAGAGAAAAACCTGTACAAACTAACTAAAGACTGTTGCGTCTATACGTAGGTTTATAACTAGAGAGTAACAACGTTAAAGAAAATAACCTCAAAGCCCCATTGTCGGTTTCTCGCTGCCAAAAGTTCAACGCAACAGAACTCGCATCAGAAAACCGATTACATAACCTACCAAAACCTGTTCTATTTTAAAGGAATTATAACAAAATAACGTAAAGCAACTAAAAGATGTCTATAAGCACCACAGTGTTAAATCAGAGCATCGGGTTTCGTAGAACAATCTAAAGTTCAGTGTAGCTAAATTCTCCGAAGATTGAACAGTTCATAGTTCCAATGGGAAAAGCCAGCTAATCAGTTAGCTAGCGATGTTGAAGATAATATCAGACAAGCTACCTTTTCCCCTCGTTCACCCACCCCTCGCATGGCCCCTTGTTTTTCTCAATGAAGTGAAACCCGATCCGTAAGGAACGGCGAGGAAGAAAAAAACGAGCCCTCCATTCACAAAACCACAACACCGATGAGACTAGACTGACCTCGTCGATAACGCCAAATGCATACCCAGTTCATTAAGTTAATATATCAAGAAAAAACAACATCGGAAAACTTCATGGAATAAAATGGTTGCCAAAGTAAGCCCCCATGCAAGATAAAATGGCGTTCGCTTTCCCAAAGCGAGATAGCTAGCTTAGGAGGCTTTGCAGTTTCAAGTCGATGATAAACTTAAACGCTGCGGAGAAGCTACTTTTATAACATAGCATTTCATTTTATGCCATGCAAGTATTGGTAGAAAAATGTTAGTCTCACCGTTCAGGCGATGCCGTGCACACGAACGATGTACTGAAAAAGGTTGAAGAATGTAATTCCACAAACTAGACCGATGTCCGTTCTCCCTGATCAATAGATGTGCTCCGTTCGACACACAAAACTTGAATGAGATTTTGTAAATGGACTGGTCGGGTTTTCCCTTGGGCTCGACAGACAACAGTCTTTGTACTCCATTGGCTACATACTCCTGTCACTAAACTCAAAAACCAATAGTTTGTGTAAAGCTAATGAATTATGTATTAGGTACCTTTCGACCAATCATTGTTTGCGTCCGTCCTATTTTTATGAATGACTGGGTTTCATTCACATTCACATTCAGCTTGCTTTTTTCACTTCCCCAGGGTCTTAAAGGGCCATGGTTTGAGACGTCAAATAACGGGCAAAGTTATGCTAGTAAATTTTGTCATTACAAATCGTTTAATTTGTCAATATGAAACATAGACAGTTATCAGCAAGATATCAGAGTAAATAAAAAATAAAAGATGAGGGTTTTTTTTTTTTTTTTTTTTTTTACAATATCAGTCCCTTACAGTAGACGTAGGATGAACAGCAAAATATAGAAAATTGTGAAACTTAAAGATATATCTTGTTGTAAAACGTCAGAATGCACAGTTTTTTTGGCAGCTACATAATCTTATGGTTCAATACAAATCACCAAGAGTGGAACAGTATATAGGCTGAACCTTCAACCTTCAGATGAATTACAAATGGAACCTAATCACACATAAGAAAGCGATCAGGTGAATAAGAATGAACTATGAAATATGTTTGCGTAAACACCGTACTGATCAAATGATCATTATTTTACATAATTACAAGCGCACTTTTTATTTTTGTTTTTTAAAATCTTTTATAACAACACAAGGGCCATATAATTAGGATTTCTCCATAAACTGAGGAGCACTACTGCTCTTGTGACATTGAAGAAATGTAATATGCAAAATCAGAGATTAAATAAAGTGAGCCCACTTTATTCTTTGAGTTGTATTGGTCTATTTTTAACAAGGTGTTACCACCCTGAATAGAGAGAGTAAAAGACCAATGCTGTTTCCCCATGAATGGCTTAATTATCCAATCTAAATCTCCAGTCTTCTCGGGTCTAGCAGACCTATGGACTTATTCGTCATATTACCAAAATGGCTAATTTTGCCATTCATCTAGAGATAAAGGAGATAAGACACTTTTTTTGTGAATTTTTAGAGAATCCATTTAGGATACAAACTGTAGCAAACTTTGTTTGTGGAACTACTCAAACTACTTAAACTACGCAAGCACAGATGTCATAAAAAAGAGGCCATAAATGAAAGAATAATCTTGCATCTTGTGTCATATTTTGGCACTAAAGTTTATCATGGAAATGAATCAAACTGAAGTCCCCCAGAACTTGCAGCTGGGGTTAGGGTCCACTTCAGTAAATGTCACAGAATGAGACCAGAGTCTATGGGTCTCATTCTGGGGTTTTCAGTCCAGACTGTCCGGTATGTCTTGGATCTGGGGGGAAGGGCTTGTGGTCCAGATGGGTGTTCTTGTTCAGGTCACTGTAGTCAACACATAAGCATTGTGTGCCATCTCTTTTTTAAACCACAAGGAAGGGGTAAGGAGTTTGACTTCCTTTTCAATAATTAAATTGTATATTAAATTAAATTATTCACTACCTGGTACAGTGGTTTTGGTACTGACATAAATGTATGCTTCACTGACTCTAGGTCTTTAAAGGATATGTAGGCCATATGTTGATTTGCAACCTGTCGATACATTTGATGTCATTTAGTAATGAATGACATTACTTTCACAACATCTGTCTTAAAGTCTGTTTCTTAGCTTCACTCAAGTCTACAATGGGTCTCATATTTCCAAATCTGAGTGGTTGTGACCTGAAGGCTTCGATTCAGCTTGGCTTTTTCATTAGAGTGCCAAGGTAAATTGTCCCTTTAGGTTGTACTGTACCTATCGAGGATAACATTAAACTTTGGAATTTGAAAGTATTCTGATCCTTGTTTTCATGGCATATTTGCCCATCTGCCCAGCACCAACAATTAGTGCTCTGACCTAGCTTTTATTAAAGATTAGAAAAGCTTGTTTTTTTCAGAATTTTCCCAGGATGTGCTTGTGTACACTGAAGCCAATGATATCCCATTCTTCCAATGATATCCTATTCTTCCATCCATGGTATGGCCTACTGGTTCCATTTGCTGCTGTCATTGCCAGTCTATCCATTGGTCAGGTACCTCTGGTATATCTTTTATATATCTCTCATGAAGAGTGCTTTACATAGGATTTTAAAGACCTTCCAGGTGACTGTATTCCATTGTGATTTACTAATCTTTGAAACTTCTTTCTGGATATGGTTAAAACTTCTCCTGTGGAGTTAAGCATTCCTCTGTTAAAAGGAAACTCCTTAGAAGGTTCATTTCATTTAATCTTTCAGCTAGTGTGAAATTATTCACTACAACCACAGCGATAACAGTGTGTGCATCCCCCATCAGTCCCACTCTACTGACAGGCAAATCTCGTTAGGACATGAACAAAGCCAATGAACTGCAAGTTTCGCTCAAACTGAGGTTGTATTGGCACCAAAGCCTGTTGATGATTATAAGTATTGCAAATAGAGTGGTTGTGCTGTTATGGGACACGCATTCACAGGGTCCCTCTCTGGTTTTCTGCACATGGATGTAGTGCTATGGTGTATAGACTGGATGCTGCTTTATTCTCTCCATAATCAGACTAGTCAGGGAAACTACAGTGGACACTTTCGTTGTGTTCTTCCTGGCAAAGCCTTTACAGGTTTGCATATCCTATGGCTGGACCATTTTACAGCTACAGTTTAAGACCCATGGATATTCTTATTATTACTTCTTTTGAAATCTATTGTACATGCATTAACTGTTACAACAGCTCATCTGAGGTTGTAGTATTCTGTAATTTCAGTCTTGAGTATGTTATGTAAAAACATATTTTGGACAAGAACTGGGTTGTACTCAGTTGTGACTCTGGGGATGCAAACAGTCTGTTGTTATAGGGGCAAGACATATATAAGGAAAATTCTCTCTGCTGTGCTGTTCTTCAGGATTAAATGGAAATCTCTGTTGCATCTGAGTGCTGGGAATGTTGCTGGGAATGTTGAACTGTTTGCTTTCCAGTTAGCTGCACAACTTTTGTTCTGAATAAATTAACTGGTTAGTGATTTTAAAGTTTTTACACCATATGGATCTTGGTAGTGCTGGCTGAAGGTGAAGTGCAGGGAGATGTTGCAATTTGATACAGTCTCTGTATGTCTATATCAGTTCCCCTTTTTGCTTTATTAATGTTAGTAATGTCAGTGCCAGTAGTTCAGTCAGGTCTTCACCCTCTAATTCTGCAATACTGTCTCTAAAGGTACTTTATGAGGTGGATATTTACTGAGATCCAGACCCTTTCTATATCATCTAAACCCTCTGCTTACCTAATATCCTGAGGAACTCTGTGGTCTTTAGCAGACTAAATTTAATTCTTCTGCTACCATTTTTTTTAAAAACTGTTACCATTTTGATAACATAATAGAACATCTATTGAAACGTCCACTAAGACTCAGCTGAGGTCTATATTTTCAAGTATATTCAAGCTCCAGTTTGAAATTGAAAATACTCTGTATATTCAAGCACCAATTTCCTACTTTCCTCCACTCAGTGACACCTTTCTTTTTGAAGCGGGCCCTGGGTCATCTTGTAAGGGATTAGCTGACATAGAAGTTGCCCATCTGATTGTGGGTAGTTGACATCTGGACAACCATCCCAGAGATGCTTCCCAAACTGATTGCTACTACCATGAATAGAGTGAGCAAAAGATCATGTCAAACACCTGTGCTTTTCCCCATGGATAGATTTATCTGTAATGAGGAAAAGACCCAAGTACTTCTTCGTCTCTGAATCAAGGCACATATCACCGATAAAAGACTGCTGCAACAAAGCTTACTAGCAAGTAAAGATATAAGCAGTAATTCAGTGATGAAGTCTCCAAATAAATACTATCATAACCATGAAGAAACCTTGTTTTTAGGCTGGTTTGTACATTCCTTGAAAATAATTTCTCAGATTACTGCAAAATAATTTCTTTTTTTTAGAAGTTAGGAATCAGACATCATTTTTTTTACTCTGGTTCAAATAATCACAGTTATTTTAACCTGCTACAAAGGCTCTGAGTGAATGAAAGGAATGAAAGGAATCCTTCATCCATTGAGATAAGAACAATCTGTAAAATCCAGTGTTGGAGTTGAGTTTATATTATTTGGGTAGGACAATGATAATATAAGGTATAGAGTTATTGGCGTCATTGTTGCCCTCTTGATGCCTTTGAAGAAGGGTCTGTCAATTACACTGTATTGTGGAAGTCTCCTTTTTATAGTATGCTTCACTGTGTCTGTGCGGATGTGGTGGGAGGTGAGGGGGCGGGCGAGAGCATATTGTTTCCATTCTGATTCTTTCCTTAAATAAGTCCAAAGTAGTGACACATACTACAGTGTCACTGCAGCACATCTCCTGTGGAATGAAGGTTACCTCTTTTACAAACAAAATTCAGTGGGGTCAAAGAAAGATTACTGAGACATATGAACAGGTCTGAGAAGATATTTTTCTCTTTCCTTAAGCAGATTTATTTGTGTCCAAGACCGGGCTTGTGTGACAGCTCTGAAAGCTTGCCTCTTTCTGAAAATGCTGCCTGTATAAGCATCACGTAAACCTTTAGCGCTAGAATCAGTGAAGCAAGAGCTGCCACTGATGACAAGATAGCACACACACAAAAAAAGAATTTCACTATATCTGCTGCCAATATTACAGCGTCAACGCTCTAAATTAGCATGCTAATACTCTACATGGGCCTACATGATCTATGATAAGAAGTGGAACTTCATGACATGCCTTAAAACCTTGTTGTAAAATATGTCAGACACACACATTTGATGGAAGCAGAATGAGGGGAGTCACTGCTCGAGGCCATTGGTAGAGTCTCCCAAGGAGAGACAAGATGGGACTTGCAAGACTATTAATAGCGCATTGAGAGATAATTCCTGCTTCATTATCACAGCCGCCCAAGATGCTCAGCCCTCGCCACTGTTTGAAGCTACTTGTTGTCGTATAATCAGCACTTCAGTGCTACACACCAAACAAAAGGCATCAAAATGTTCTGGTGAACATATGCTACACTAACATTTTATTTAATGCTGTGTTTTTACTGCTAGTACTAATTTGCCTTTTTGTTTATAGGTTCTATCTTACATAGGTTACTGTTAAATTATGCTCTAATTTAAAAGAAACTTTATGATACACAAGCACATTCTTAAAGGATCCAATCTACATGAAGTTTGTTATATGTGCATGAATGATGCATACTGCACTGGAGTGTAGTGAAAGACAGATCTGCTTATAACATATAACTACAGCCAAAATGAACCAGTGATTATAGGGAAGGCTCTCAAATATAGGATTCTGGTTAACAGTGAAACTATAGATTAAAAAAAATGACATAGCTAGTTGTGTCATAGTGACTTTGGCAGGTGGCACCTGTACCAACAACACAAATACTGTACTTTAGGCCTTGTTGGTGTAACACTAAACACATGCTAAAATAACAAAGAATTCTCTGAGAGGGACTCGCATCATCAGCATAAAAGCGGTGACTCGTGTGATTAAATGGAAATTCAATCAGGTTAAATAGAGGATAAAACCAGTAGTGGATGGGTGCCATTATTGGATAAGTGCATTTCAGCAGACCCTCTCCAATCAACAACACCAGAGTCAGTTCTCAACCTCTCCTTTTATTCAATAAATCTTTTGCTCATCGATATGGATGCCTAAGACTAATGTGCAATGAGGAGGACAGAGGATAAGAGGGTCAGGAGAAGGACCAATCAATTCTTCCATTTTTGTCGGATCTCAGTCCACAGGCCTTGCACTGTGCCCTTGACCCTGGCTGCTGGACAAATGGGCCATTATAACCTACACTTACCTAATGGCAGAAAAGGGACACGGGTTTAGATGAACATGTAGAACATCCCAGAAAGGGATGATATGAGCTCTGCTGTCACTGCCTCATTTAATACAGTTTATTTGTCTCTAAGAACTAGACTGCACTTGGATAAACCATGCTTCCTCTGTCAGACCTGCAGGCAAGGTTCAAATCAGAGCAAAAGAAGAATACAAAGTGTAGACTATTTTAACATATATCTCACTGTCACTGTTAAAAGATTGTGTTGAGATGGAGATTTCATCTAAGAATGCCTGCAAGGTCTTTAGATTATATCACATGGTTTTCATGGAAGGAGAGACAAATCAAATGGATAATCAGAGACAGTATGATTTTTGCACTTGTAAAATTAAATCAGACAAAGATCTGACAGTCATCTGTGCTGTTAAGACTATCATCTTCTGAACATTCGGCGATGGGGGGAAACCCTGCACTTACTGCATAAAGAAGGCCAGAATAATAATAATAGTAATGGAAATGGGTGACTGTGATCTTCCAATACAGTACAAACGGTTTGAAGATTTCCATCTGCTTTATGTTCTTTTTTTGGTTGACTTATAAGTCTATTACAAGTGTCCAGGTCTGGGCGAAATGCCATTTTGTGTTTGTTGGTTAAGGCCATCAATCATTTACATTGACAGAAATAGTGGAGAAGGTGACCACAGCATGTAACAAGGACAACTTTCCCTGCAGATAAAATGTCAACGATATACTTAAGTTCCCTGTTGATGCATTAGCTCAGTGCCAAACTTTTCTCTATAGAGTATTTAACGAAAGAACTGCCACAGAGGTACTTTTTATCAAAAACATGCTATGAACATATTATGGGGAAATACAACAAATAAATACAGCAGGCTATGATTAATACGTAAAAGTAGATAACATCCAAAAATATGATGAAAAGAAACTAGAGTTGCAACAATCACCGTGGTCTCTCTTCAAGCAGACGTCTTTGTCTTCTTTGTCTTCAGCAGGCATGCGGTGGTGTAACTTTAGATAAAATATAAACAAATATCTATATATACACACCTGTTCAAAACCATTCTCATTATTTCACTTTTGCTTTTGTAAAATGAAAAGTAACTGTAAACATGCACTCTTTTAACCAAACCACTTTTTTTGAAGCACCAGAGGACCATAAAAGATTACTGCCTGATGACCACAGATGACAATGGAGTTCTGGTCAAATTTTCTTCTGGTGAAATTCTATTAACTTTATTATTAACTTTAATGATTAATCAACTATTGACGATTAGCTTTAGTGATTAATTAACATAAAGTGAATCATGAATAATGGTCACCAAAAAACAAAACAAACAACAATGACAGCAATCCAAAGTCAGATCCTATGGTCATCTAGACAGATTTACATTTTGTAGGACCTTGATACTGCAGCTGCAGTTCAGTGCGTTTTAAAGGGACCCAGGGTTAGGGCACAAACCAGCCTGCCCTGACCAGAGAGCTGTGCTCTACAAGCTCTCAGGAGTATGACACTGTACAATCAGTGCTCATCTCAGACACTGACTTAAACATTCTAAATCTGAAGTTAATGGAAATAAAGATGAAAAAATATGGTCACAGATTCGCAGTGGTTCTACCATCTTCACACACTGTGATGTGATGGCAGTGGCCTACTGGTAAAGGGTCCAGGTAGAAATGGTTCAAACCGCACCCTGTGCATGCATCTGATTACCTGTATCGGGTAAATTTGCTTATGTCAGTCTTTCACATCAACCATTTGGTAACACTGCTAGTCTCTGATGCTATAATACATTCTCTACAAGTTACATCATCAAACACATTCATATGTATGGATACAAGTCTCTCAGAATATACAACTACTGTCTATTAATATACATGAAGGTAGGAATTTTTAGTCTAACAATGACATAATTTCTGTGGGCTACATTAGAAGGGTTGTTTCACATCATCCTGGTGTCCAGCCATCATTACACACTGTGACATTGGTGCAAAGAAATGAACACAGATTCATCTTCCTATGTCAACCAGACTGGTGTTTTAACACTCATTGCCTTTAGACTTTAAATAATGATCAGATGTTTTCAACCTAAGATTAGGAATAGTGTTTGATAGAAAAACACTGCCTAAAATAGGTAACTACATTTAGATTTAGTCTTTGCTATGGGTGAACCAGATCCCACTGGCAGCCCTGTAAGAGTGCAGGACTGTGAGTGGTGTTTTAATAATGAGAGCACAGCTTCATTATTAACCCATAATCTATAGCCCATAATCCATAACCCTAATCTGGTTTGGCCCACACTACACACTGCCCTGAGACAGTCACTGATGGCACATGCCAATCTACAGAGAATGCACATACTCAACTCAACATAAATCAAACACATAACTACTCTTTCCATTAGTTAATTGCTAAAAAGCCTTTTTAAAAATAAGTCTGCTTAACACAGTGTGTTGCTAATTAATTCTGGAGATCTTTAAAGTAGTCTCGTTTTCATATTTTAACCTTTTCTTAAAACTTTATTACTTGTACTTTGGCACAAATACTTCTTAGTAGTTTATCCTCTAAACTATGACTTCAGTTACTGGTAAAATGGGTGTGAGCCAAACCACTATGCAAATGTAGCATTTTACAAATTCACACTTGTAATCTATGGACATCATTGGCCTGAGGGTGGACACCAGATAGGTTAGAAGCAAACAGTCAGCTGGAGGTGTACACCTCTGAGCTTATCAGCCCAGTCCTACCCTACACAATCACCCAGCCCATAAACAACACGCTTCATAATAGATGAATGTACTGGATCGTCTATTTAAGTGGTTGAGTGTCGCGGGACTTCGGAAAGCCACCGGAGCGAGCACTTTACCTGATCTATTATTCAGCACATTCAGAAGGAGTTTCTTCCCTGGTCATTCCAGGCCAACCTAGAGCTCAGTGACAACCCAGTGCACACAACCTACTCCCATTTGAGGATATGGTATCTCTTTGTCTCTCTCTCTCTCTCTCTCTCTCTCTCTCACTGGCTGCCTGCTCTGCACTCAATACTTTTATTTTGCCCAATTGTTTGTAAGACTCCTGAGCACCATAGTTTACTCTTACCCTATTTTCCCCATGTCATTACCTCGTTCCCCTCAGGAGTCAATGCTGTCAGGTGAACCTATCGGTAGTGAGAGGGCACATTGTGATACAATGGCAGTGGCCTACTGGTGAAGTGTCCAGGTAGGAATGGCTACAGAGCCCATGATAGGATTTTATCATAGAGATTAACACAGGAACTGGTCATGACACTGAGCTGGCTCATTCAGCCACTGTAGCCACTAAATGTTAGGGTACTACGAAATTTGTAATCCTTGTCCATGCAAGTCTTTTTTTCTCTGTCTGTAAGTCTCCAAGGAATGAGACTTCTGTAGTCCTCCATCCAGATGTTTGTCTTCACCATAGCAAGAAGGAGCTGGGCATGGTGA
Source organism: Tenebrosternarchus preto (assembly GCA_025802075.1). Taxonomy (NCBI): domain Eukaryota; kingdom Metazoa; phylum Chordata; class Actinopteri; order Gymnotiformes; family Apteronotidae; genus Tenebrosternarchus; species Tenebrosternarchus preto. Next base: position 29,937,804 of record JAOYMR010000006.1, on the reverse strand, counting down.
ACATGTGTTTGCATGCTTTCGTGGAAGTGTGCGTGATCTGTTTAGTCACGACTTCTGTTCCGCCTCTTTAAGAAAAAGAAGGATGTTTTCTGTGGAGGTCCCAATAGCATGGGCACCTGATTCTTGTGTGTGATTCTTATCTGTTGGCAGTAGAGGAAAAGACAATCATGACTTTAGCAAAGGGGTACACAATGAATCACGGTTTATTTCATAGTATTTTGCAAGGCAAGCAGTGGGTTTGATTTGCTCGGCAAAACTGGCCTTCTGACTGCATTAGCACATTGCTGTCAACACCATTCTCCATCACATTCAGCCAATACGTTGACAGTTCCCATCATACATACCCCAATAAATATGCCTAAATTTGAGAATGTGACAGAGCTGGCCTTGAAGCTGAAATAACATGAATACTGAACTAGCACACAGCTGGGTAAACGAGATGAATATATTTAGCAAAGGACTTTGTGCTATAGCTATGTGCAGATGAACTCCTCTATGCATATTCCACTCTCTTTAATGACATAATCAGTCATTGGTAGGGTGTGACATGACAGTGTTTTAATTAACAAGGAGCTGGTTGAGAGGCCCGTCTGTGCAGAGCTGAGATGGAAGAGAGAGGTGGGACTGGAGCAGGTTGAGATGGAAGAGAGAGGTGGGACTGGAGCAGTTTGAGATGGAAGAGAGAGGTGGGACTGGAGCAGGTTGAGATGGAAGAGAGAGGTGGGACTGGAGCAGGTTGAGATGGAAGAGAGAGGTGGGACTGGAGCAGGTTGAGATGG